>JBBCBC010000016.1:31950835-32031985 GCA_037126765.1 Stenogyne calaminthoides
TGTAAATTTGAAATTATATAATATCACCGTTATGCATAAAATTATAATTGTTAAGAAAAATAAAGTATTTTTTTTTAATAGTGATTGATTTTGTACTTAATAATAATAGTGTTCCTATAGATATAATTTATAAGAGTATTACTGTATAAAAAATATAAAATTTATTACATCATATATACTATAAGTAAAATTAAATGTAATTAATTATATTCAAAAGAAATGATAGTGAAATAAATTTTTAGAACCAAAACATTTAAAATTTGAGAGCCTAAATTAAACATAAAATTTTGAAGAATTTTGGCTAAAAAAAAATTGAGAGCCAAAATAATTATTAGGGGACTTTTAATTTTTTAAATCGGTTCAAAATTGGAGAGATATTAATTACTTTTCTTATAGATATTAATTACTTTCCTTATATATTTAATTACCCACGTCCTCTCCACTATTTCATTGCGTCACTATTTCACATCTCAAACCCTTCTTCCATGTTCTTCAATTGTGAATTTCTCTCCAGTCGATCGAATCGTGAATCTGCCACCGCAACCACCGCCTTTGGTTTTTGCCACCGCCACGCCGTTGACTCCAGCTTCTCAGATAGGACCTCTCGCTCGTGTGTTTTCAGTGTCTGTAATACAGGTATCAAGACATTCTTTAATCTTTTCATTATTTGATTATTTGGAAGTTGCAAATGTAATTGTTCACACATTTATCTCGCCCCTGTACGAATTGTTTTTACTTTAAATCTTGAAAGAAATTGATTATTGAAATTGACATCGAGAATTAGGGTTATCTTTTGCAACTTTTACCAATTTCAGACATCTCCTTTGTTTTTAGTGACGATTTGCCTTTCATTCACTTTTTCGTTTTCTAGGTGAGCATGCAGATGTGATTCTAATCCCAGTTACTATTTGATGGTTCTGCCCCAATTTATTGACTATGATAAATTGGTTTGGGGCAATATACTATGATTCAATTTTTGAATGTTGGTTAATATTGGTTTACTACTGCCCTGTAGTGATAGATGGTGATGTTTTTAAAATTTTGGGTGCAATTTGACCATTGTTTGGAGGTTGTTTACTCATCGTGCTCATCGTGTGTTTGATGAAATGCAGGAGAATTCTTGCAATCGCAATATCCATTGTAGTTTATTTAGTTTCTTGTAATAGCCTTACACTACAACTGACATTTTTTTTCCGGCTTGATTTATGTCTGCTTCGACCTTTTTAGGGTTAGCAACAAAATCACCTTACTAGCTTTATATCAAATTAGAAAAGCTCCACTTATATTGATATACCATATCCAATTGATCCCACTGCCAATCAAAATTACAGGATATTAAGAAATCGAACTCATTATCACTACTTAAATGGGATGATTTAAATAAAACCCTTACCTCTGAGCCAATGGGAAAAACCTGCTGCTAGAGGTAGCCATACACTACAGCTGACGATTTTTTCTGGCTTGATTTATGTATGCTTCGACCCTTTTCCCATTTGTTTGATTTATGTCACCAACTCCAAGTATGCTTTTCTCCTTTAATTGTTTCTGCAAATTTTGTAATCCTCAATCCTTTGATACCTGTTTTATTTTTGATAGAAAAATGTCCGTTAAAAAAATTGCCCCTATTAAGGAATACGGTGTCAGTTGTTCTTCGTAACTACAGATGATATTCATGTTTATTTTGGTTGCAGAAATTCTTCTAGTGAGAATTGTGGTTTTGTGGATGTGGCTAATTGTTGTTTGAGTATTGGGTCAATAACCTTTGCCCTTGGATGGTATTATGTTATTGGGATTTTGGTTTCTGGTGTTTTGTATGTTTAACTTCTTATTCCTTTGATTGATGGAATACACAATTTCAACCAGCCATTAATATTGTTTGTATATATGATTCAAGCCCTTCCCCTGAAGAGCAGTTATGATACATCTTATAAGAACTAATTATTTTAGCTATTAGTGGAGTTATTTGAGTTTTCTGTTTACTTAATTTTATGAATGATGATATTCTTGAGTCCACCTAATTAGAATGATCTACACTCCACCTAAGTAGGATGATTTTTTTACACTTCAAAATAGCAATTTAGTAAAATTAAACTTTGTCCTAGATAGCATTTTTGTTTTGTATTTTCAATGTGAAATAAATCAAGCCAGAACTAAAATCGATTCTTGCTGAATGGTAGTGTTGTCTAATTTTCTTATTGGTGTCGGTAATTGTGTGAACAATAAGACTTGGGGCTTTGGAATTGGAGAATTAACATTAATCACCTAGATAATATTGTATGCATGTATAAAATCTAATTCTGCCCAAAGATTTTGTGGTGATGCCTATGGAATAAATTATAATTTCATATCCTTGTTTCTGATTTCTTTTTGTTGTGTATCTTTGCTTGAAATTTCTTCATGTGTAAACCTTTTCCTTACAATATTAGGTACAATTCTCTGTGTACTTATTAGATTTTATTAGGATCTTTTCTTTCTTTATTAGTGTAAATTTAGATGCAGTGTAAAATCTAAATTTAGGGCAGTGGGCATTGTGAATGCCCAATGAGTAGAATGTAGTTTTCTTCTTTTTGCTGCTGTAAAAAGTGAGTAATGTGGTTTGAAAACAGATGATTAATTATCTGTTGCACTTGTGAATTCTATCAGCTCTGGTTTATTGGAATTGAAACTGCATTTTGCATCCGTAGTTTGGGAAAAAGTTGTAAAACAGAATTGATAAATAGGTTTTGAAGCCCAAGTTCAATGCTTAGATCTAGGGGGATTCTAATTTGAATAAGGAGAGCCATGAGTTCTGTTTCACTTAAAGAATGACATAAAAGTTCGTATCCGAAGACCCTTTTATCTATTATTGTTGTAATTGGTGGGTGCACCAAATGCGGTGGAGCTCACACTTATGTGATTATACTGGTAAATGGGGGTGAAAAGACACAATGTCTCAGTCTTGAAAACCACCGACAAATGTGATGCTGCTTCTCTTCAAGTAAACACAATTAGTCATTTCAAGATGATAAAAGCATATTCCATGTGCACGGTTTACTATAGGCTATAGATGCTGCTTTTATTTGTGTGACACAAACTCTAGAGTGGTGGATGAAGATGATTAATTACAAATATCTAAGTTATAATTTTTAAATTATGTATGCTGCATAATTTTCCGCCTACTGTAGTTAACATCACGTTTAGGATATGTATTCATCTGATTCTTAACCGTGTTTGCATTTATGTGATGTATAATCCTTGGTCTTTATGCGAACTTGTTAGACATTTCATTGATTGTACAGTTTGTGCTTTGTTTTCCTTGCTTCGATTTATTTTTGGCATTATTTGCAGCTACCTAGAGTTGAACTAGAAAAGATTCTTAGAAATTTCATTTATACAGATAGTGATTTTAAGCCATATTTGTCGTTGCTTTACTTTTGGAGCAAAGTACATTCTTCCGATATCTGCAATCTTCATCAAATCAGATTGCATGCTTTGAATGTATCCAAATATAGGATTAGAACTGTGATTATTATGTATAGTGAAAGTTTTTCTAGAAAAAATTAGATAAATAATTTATGGTAAGTTATGCTTGCTGCTTAAATTAACACCATAACCATGATAAATGTTCTGTCATTATTTGGGATCTTTGAGCATTTATAAGGTATGGATTCTGCTCAATGTAACTTATAACTTTGAAACTAGTGCTTTTAACATATATTCAATAGAATTTCTTCATCTTCATCCACCACTCTAGAGTTTGTGTCACACAATCTAGAGTGGTCATTTATAAACCCACACTGCCTGCCTCCTATTCCTAATCCTCCGTATATATAAAACGGAAACCCTGACTTAAGAAACTATTCTCTTTGTTTTGTGAGAATAGAGATAGGACAGAATTTTGGTTCAACAAACAAATCTTAATTAATGAGTAGTGCTGCAGTGTATGGTATATATAATGTTGATTAGTTAGCATAAGATAGAGTTAAAAAGGTGTGATCAAATATAAGCTTTTTCTATGATAGAAAGAGGGAGAGATGTGTTGATGAGTATGGAATTTGTGTCACAACCTATTGGTTCTACCCAACGGGTATTTTATGTTGCTTCTGTGTTTTTCATTCATATCCATTATTGATAATTTGATATATCCTACAACATTATATTCATTTGATATATTAACACATGACATCAACATTTGAAAATGGCCTACTCTTATTACTTTTCATCTTCTCTTTTTTATAGGAGATATCTATTGGATAGAAGATTTCATTATCGTCGTTGGAAGAGGAAGGAACATCATGGAAATAAGTTATATAAAGGACATTTTATAATGCTTTTAGTTTTTTATTTCATCTAATGATAACAAATATTGTTTAACTTTTCAATTTTGCTTGAATGCGTTTTTTTTAATGCAAATTAATTTTTTTTATTTAGTTTTGTTGTGATGTTTTTTCTATTACATTTAGTAATTGAAATTAGTTTATCACGGCTTAATTTAATATATAAAATTTAAATAATTCTTTAATAAATTTAATCATTCTAGATTGTCACAATAAGTATTACTTTTATGATGAAAAATAATATTGTCACTAGATACTAACTAGTAATGACAATACCATAGTTGTTTTAATGACAATTATCATCTTCGTGACTAAACAATATTTTATTATGACAAAAAAATTTGTCACTATTTTCACATTTTTTAACGACGCAAAAGAATACCGTGTGCACGCCGCTATTCAAGCAGCATACGCCTTTTTTGGAGGGTTTTTTCTTATTGGAAAAACTCTATCAAAACATAGTCAAACTTTATTTCTTCTTATTATTATTATTTATATTTATTATTATTATACTCCCTCCGTCCATTAATTTGAGCATGTAGTTAATAATAGACATCTTGTTGCTAATAGAGATGATTGTATCTCTTATGTTTCTTGTAATACTGCTTATGTAGAGAATAATAAGGCCCTACTTTGGCATGATAGATTGGGGCATCCTTGTTTGCAAACACTTTCGAGTGTTTTTCAGCGTTTGAAATTGTCTAAAGTGCGTCCTATTCCATTTTGTAAGTCCTGCAAATTTGGAAAAATGCATCAAATGTCATTTCCTTCTATCGATCATGCTTCAACCGCTCCATTTGATGTTATACATATGGATGTGTGGGGTCCCTCTTCTTTTACTTTAGTGGATGGATATAAATATTATCTTGTTATTGTGGACGAGTTCACACGATGCTCTTAGTTATATCCTTTATGTTTGAGATCTGAAGTGGCTTCTGTGGTTCATCAGTTCTTTGCTTTGCGCTTGACACATAGTTAATAAGGGCAACAACTGAGATTGAGTGATTCATCTTTGCGCTTGGGGCAATGACGCAGCTAGTGAGGTTCTAACCGAGGCGCGTCTATTGCTAGTTGAAAACTATTTCCAAACCCCCTCTTTGGCTTGAGTTTATCTTTAGCCTTTGAGAATTTTTGAAAGGGATGCCTTTTTGGTGGCCTTACAATTGTTAGTTATTAAAGTTTTAAGTATAAAATTATACAAGCCCCTATTATTTTGATACTATACGCTACCGATTCCTAATATAACAGCTTTTACGTGTTCTCGCTCGTTTTGGGTGTTTTATTGTCCTAAATCTGATGTGGTATTATAATCTCATATATAATCATATTTCCTGCATTTTTGGTTTCCATAGTGATGTATTATTTATATAAATTCTTTTTTTTTTTGTGAAGTGAAAATGGAGTATTGAAGACTGTTATCTTGGGCCTATTTTTAAGACTTGAAGCAAGTTGGATTAAAGACATGTTCTCACTCGACTGGCCCCGGCCCGACCCAACCCAACCCATTTCTCTTCACTCTTGTTTAATGTAACAATACATATAATCTGTTTTGGTTGTACCATACAATTAGTGCACATGCAACTAACTCTTATTTGAATCAAATTATTCTCCAACATGTGATGTTAGACTTCGCAACATTATCCATCTTCAGTTTTAAGATCTTGGGAAGCAGTTTTTTTTTTTTGAAGGAAAACACCAGCTCAAAATTAACAAGAGAAGTCTCTCCGAGCAGTAGTACTGTAGTAGTGATCCAAGAGGGAATATCTGTCCCAACCCAATCCTGAGGGTGAGTGGATTTAGATCCAATTTTTGCAAACTTGTGTGCTTTAAGATTCTTTTGGCGGGGTATATACCAGACGCCTTTCACTGAGGCGTCTTGAAACTGATTTTGGATAGCAATTAAGAGGTGTTCTTCTGGTCCCAGGAGCTAGAGGGGGTTTTTCACTGCATGAATGGCGTCCGTGCAATCAGAGAAGATGTGAATGTTATTGAGCCCTAGGGAGATTCCAAGTTCCAGGCCCAAGGAGATAGACATGAGTTCTGCCATGAGCACCGAACCTGGAGGATTGATTCTATGATAGCCAACAGCCTTGAGCTCTCCATTTCGGTCGAACACAATAAAACCGACGCAATACTAAAGATTTTTGTCATTGAAAGCAGCATCAATAGAAATTGCTGGCTAGAGAGAGCCCATTTTTCGGGCATTCAGTGGAAGAGAAGCTGTAGAGGGCCAAGTGGGGGAGGGAAGGTTTTGTCTAGCATTACGAAAGTTATTCAGGAAGGCAGAGGTCCAAGAGATATTAATTTTGAACAGAGTGTCACGAGAGGCATTTTTTGTCCTCTTTCCATGTGTGAGGTTGCAATGTTCTTTCCAAATTCCCCAGGCTTTGATGCAGAAGTCTTCGAATTCAGATCGGGTAGAGTTATGTTCCATGCACATGAGGAGGTCAAGGATTGGAATGTATTGCGCCTTCTTGAGAGTTGGCCACCACTCTGTTTCTTTCCACGCGCCTTTGGGGACCTGTCAAAAGAAAAAGGCATGTTTAGTAACGGCCCAAAAGTTTCCACAAAGGACGCACCTGGGATCGCAAGACTCATGGTGAGCATTGAGGTTCGCTTCCGAGGCGATGATAATGTGGGACACCTTCCACATGAAGATTTTGATTAGGTGGGATGTGAAGATTCCGGATTTTGTTCCACCACGAAGAAGAGTGGTTAGTTGAGGATTGGTCCAGTGCATTCGATCTCTTTGGAGGTCTAGGAGATCTGTGCCAATAACCTGTTTTGATAGAGTAGTGACCTTTTCTTTCAAATTTCCATTAACATGAGTCTTTGTTGCTCCCTCTAGAGATGGGCGTGCGGATAATAGCGTCCACTTCAAAGGGGAGTAAAATCTCGTGGAGTTTATGGACGTCCCATTGCTTGGAGAGGAGGATGAGATCTTCAACTTGAACATCGATATCAAAAGAAACATTAGATCAGATGATTCTTCCATGAGCAAGACCCCGGAATCAACACATCTCTTCGAGCATTGATATTTTCGCCTGACCCCATTTTCCATATAAGGCCCGATTTCAGGATATCCTTGCTCCAGCAGATAGACCTCCACACATAGGAAGGGTTAGAGCCAATGGTAGCCTCCATAATGTCAGTATGCTTGAAGTACTTGGCTTTGAAGATTTTAAAGACGAGGAAGTCCGGGTTACTGATCATTTGCCATACTTGCTTGGCCAGTAGAGCTCTATTAAAATGGACGAGGTTTCTAAAGCCCATCGCCACCCCCCACCCCCAACTTTGGGTTTGGTGAGGATTTTTCAATCCTTCCAGTGGATTTTCTTCTCACTGCCTTTGACCCCAACCAGAACTTAGCGCATATACTCTCGATTTCTCCACATATGGAAGTCAGAATTTTGAAGCAGGACATAGCGTAAGCGAGGATAGCTTGAATAATCGATTTAATGAGAACCTCACTGCCCTCGTCCGAGAAGAATTTGTTTTTCCACCCATCAATTCTTTTGGCAACTCGGTCTCTAATGTAGCCAAACTGGGGTCTTTTGCTTTTTATATAGAAGGTACGAAGTCCCAGATATATTTCGTGGCCTTGACACACTTAAATTTGGAGAATATTCTTAGTGACATGAATGTTTGAGGGGAGCATTTTTTCACTGGATGTGATGGCCGATCTGTCGTAGTTGATCAGCTGACCAGAAGCTCTCTCGTATGATCTAAGGCAAAACTTGATGTTCACACAGTCCTCTTTAGCCGTTTTGAAGAAGACCAGACTATCATAAGCAAAGAAAAGGTGGGAGATAATCAGGCATCTTCGGGCTACTAGAACTCCATTGATTTTCTTGTCGTTGGCGAAGGTGGTAAGGATCGATGGAGAAGAGGCCTTGAGAGCATAGAACAAAGAGGTAGGGGGAGAGGGGGTCCCCTTGCCTGAGGTCTCTAAAAGGAATAACTCTGTCAATAACATTGTCGTTGACTTTGATAGAGTAGGAGACAGAGGTAACACATCTCATAATCAGGTTGACCCATCGATTGTTGAATCCAATTTTAGACATGAGGGATTTGAGGTAGCTCAATTCCACATGATTGTAGGCTTAACCTATCTTGTCCACGCTTTAGCGATGAATTTAGCGACGGTATTAGCAACGGATTAGCGGCGTTTTTTTTTTAATTCAAAAAAGAATTATTATATCCGTCGCTAGTGGTTCGAACACAAGCCCAGGGGTGCCCGGGTGGGCACCAAACCACCCGAGCCACGGACCATCTCGGGTGAATTGATAAGTATGATACAGTGAATTGACTTTGATAAGTATGATACAGTGAATTGACTTTGATAAGTATGATACAGTGAATTGACTTTGATAAGTATGATACAGTGAATTGGTACTTAACAATATAAGTTATGGTTTCTTATTGCATGCATCAAATTTATGCTGATCCTGCTAACACCGTCACTCTGTTTCTTCATCTGCAGTCTACATCAAGTGTGATTGTTCTCCGACTCTTCACTTGTTCCATGACAAGGTCATGTTTCCCAGATCTAAATTCTTGAAAAATTAGGTCAGATGCTATCTTTAGGTAAAGTTTGCTTTATGAGTTAAAAATTGTTGATGCTCATATGGTGGGAATTTTCCCACTGAAAAATGATGACGAATTGACGACAGTTTGAACTCCATACCCAATTTCCGACAGAATCGGTTTTTTTTTAGCATTTTGCCGCGACTTGCTTTATGAATCCGCCGCCAATCAGCAACGAAAATGTCATCTTTGCGCTTGGGGTAATGACGGAGCTAGTGAGGTTCTAACCGAGGCGCGTCTATTGCTGGTTGAAAACTATTTCCAAACCCCCTCTTTGGCTTGAGTTTATCTTCATCTTGATATTTGTTGTTGAAGAGTTTAAATTACAAATCATCCCATAATTTTGTTTGGCTTTTACTAAAGAATACCGTGTGCACGCTGCTATTCAAGCAGCATACGCCTCTTTTTGGAGGGTTTTTTCTTACTCGAAAAACCCCATCGAAACATAGTAAAATTTTAGTTCTTACAAGTTACAATTATAGTTCAAACTTGATTTTTCAAACATTATGAATTAAATAAATTAATTAAAAAGGTAACGCCTGATGCAAGTAATACAATTTTGTAAAAAATAACTTATTTATATGTTCAGTTCGTAAGTCATCCCATAATTTTGTTTGTCCCGCAACTTATATTGTCATCAATTTAGAAGGTGTTTTCAACCAATACAAAATAATGATAAGCACCTCTAGAAGTTAAAAGTTAATAGAGGGAGCTTTAAAATAAATAAAACTCAAGCCTTTGAGAATTTTTGAAAGGGCCGTCTTTTTGGTAGCCTTACAATATTTATTCAAAATTGTAATTGCAGACTCCTTTGCTGCTGAAAAGAGCTAAATAATGTACCGTCGTTAGTAGGCGAGGGTAATCAGTGCAAAGTCTTCAATTTGAATGCTAATATAAATCTGGATAAATGTATACTATATTTCCGAGTTTGATTACACTTAGGCTCCATTTGGAGGGGGGGTTTGAAATGAATGAATTTGAAAATAATAAAAGTAAAAATGCATAAATTTTAAATCATGGATTGTCAAGAGATGAGAGAGAACGGAAGAGATTGAAGGCGGAAGAGAGAGGGAAGGGGTAGAGATGAGAGAAATTCCAAATGACTAGGTTTTGATGAAGATTTGAAATCCCTCCATTTTAAAATAGACTCTCAAATCTAAGTATTTATATATTCATTGGAGAGTAATTATTTGTGTATGAAATCCATGGACTTCAAATCCATCAATCCAAATGGAGTCTTAAAGTATTATTATAATTCAATTGTTATCTCATTATCATATGATTAATTATGTATTTATATTAAAAGCTAATGTACAAACGCTCCTTACACTCACGCACACTATATGTAGCGTCGATCTTGTTGAATAGATTGTTTAAAATAAATGTATAGGTATAAATAATGCACACTATGCTAAAGTACCGGGTAGTTAGGGAAACATATGAGGTTTTTTGTCCCACATCGATTAAGTGTTAGAGCAAACATTAGAGGAAGGACATATTAAAAGGGGTGGAAGTGCACCAAGATCCATACTTACCTGGACGGGGTCAATGGGCAATCAATAAGGCCCATGGCCTAGGTGGCGACCTCCATTGCACTTAGGAGGGGCGCCCGCCTAAGGTCGGCCCAAGTGGTCGAGCCTATGTCATAATTTGTGTTAGAGGGGGCCTGCGTTCGCGCGGTCCCTGCCCAATTCTAGTTCTAATTTATTCATCCCTTTTAGTTCATTTAGCTCAATTTTGGATCCATGATTTCTTTCAAGGGGAGCAAAATTTCTCATAGTGAATGTTTGGCAAAATTTTAATATTCAAAAACTGAATTTATGATTTAAATACAAATATTTAACAATCTGAACTAGATTGTGAAAGAAAGAATAAGATTCTATTGAATCAATGTGATAACCGTTTTTACAATTACAACTTCAGAGGAAGAATGAAATGGAAAAAATAAGTTTACTAACCTAATCTAAGAGCTTATATAGGGAGTGGGAAGTAGAGAACTTAATAACTAACTTTCCCTCTCTTGCCCTTCTACTAATACAAAGTAAGTAAATGACAACTTTATAAATGGAGTAGCACTTTTTACTCTTTAGACCCCCCCCCCTCAAAATGAGAGTGAATGTTCAAGAGTCTCATTTTGGACTTGAATGATGTGTATGGAGTGGGCAGCAAAGGCTTGGTCATGATGTCTGCCAAGTTTTCTTTTGTGGGTATATGAATGATTTTGATGGCTCCTTCTTTGATTTTCTGTCTGGTGAAGTGACAATCTATTGAGATATGCTTGCTTTTGTCATGAAGACATGGATTGAGAGCCATTTGATAAGTTGACTTGTTGTCAGTGTAAATGGTTGTAGGGAGTTGGACAGGTACTTGCAAATCCTTCAAGATATAGAGTACCCACTGCACTTCACAAGTTGTTGTTGCCATTTCCCTATACTCTGCTTCAGCAGAAGACCTACTGACAGTAGTTTGTTTCTTGAACTTCCAATATATGAGAGAGTTGCCCAAGTAAATTGTGTAACCTGTAATGCTTTTCCTAGTTTCAATACATCTAGCCCAATCACTGTCAGTATAAGAACGAAGTTTAAAATCATTTGAACTAGAGTAGAAAATCCCCAAACCTGGAGTTCCCTTCAAATACCTTAACACCCTATGTACATCAGTCATGCGTACTTTTGAGGGGTTGCTCATGAACTGGGACAAGGACTGTACAACATAGGAGATATCAGGTATTGTGACTGTTAAGTACAACAATTTTCCCATAATTTTTCTGTAAAGTTTGGGACCAGTTCTGTTGTTTTCATCAGCTTGGACAAGCTATAATTTGGAATCCATAGATGTTGTGAAAGGTTTGCTACCCAAGTAGCCAAAATCAGTTAGAAGATCTAGAGTGTACTTTCTTTGACACAAAGTTAACCCTTTGTCTGATCTTGCTACTTCAATACCCAACATATATTTTAAAGCACCCAAATCCTTAATAGTAAACTTGTTGTGCAAAAAACTTTTAACATGCTGTATCTCTTCCATAGAGTCACCAGATACAATGAGATCATCAACATAACACACAATGACAGTGAAAGAAGTGGCAGTGTATTTGGTAAATAAGGAATTTCCAGCCTCAGACTGCACATAACCAATTTCAAATAAAGATTCAGAAAGCTTTGTGAACCATTGCTTTGAAGCTTGTTTCAAGCCATAAAGACTCTTATTCAGTTTAGAAACTCTTGTATCAAATTCAATGCAATAACTAGGTGGTGATGTCATGTAAATTTCCTCAGTCAAATCACCATGTAAAAAGACATTATTCACATCTAACTGGTGAATGAACCAATTTTTAGCTATAGCAAGAGAGAATAAAATACTTATTGTGGTCACTTTAGCAACAGGACTAAAAGTTTCAAAGTAATCAATTCCCTCTTGTTGAGTGTACCCTTTTGCAACCAACCTTGTCTTATATCTTTCTATAGACCCATCTTGTTTATATTTGATTTTAAAAACCCATTTGCAACCAATACAATCTCTATTTGGTGGCAATGAGACTAAAGTCCATGTGTTAGTCCTTTCCAAGGCATCTACCTCATTTCTCATAGCTTGCTGCCAATTAGGATTGTCTTTGGCTTGTTTATAAGTTTTAGGCTCAATGTTTTGAGAAATGGATGTAGTAAACATTTTATGAGCCATAGAAAGTTTATCAGTAGACAAATAAGCAGAAATATCATATTGTTTGCCAGAAGAAACAATCATATTAACCTCAGGATTTTCAAGAATTTCAGGGATTAAATATTGAGGCAAAAAAGTTTCATAAACTTTTAAGTAAGCAGGTTGTGATCTAGTTCTTGAAGACTTTCTGAGATTATCAGTTAAGGCATCATTAGAAAACACATGTTGAACAACATCTGCAGGTTCAATAGTCTGTCTATTAATAACATCAGGTTCAATAGCATGCCTATTACTCAAAATAGGTTCAATAGCCTGCCTATTATTGACCACAGACTCATCATGTTCAGGAATAATAGGTTCAACGGTGTGACCATGGTTTTCAATTGCAGAATGAGAATCATGTGTAATAAATGAATCATCAGAATACTCTGGATTTAAAAAGGAATGTTTGGCAATCAAATTTTGAACAAAATCATGGGCACCCTTCTTATCAGCATAGGGAAAGACATTTTCATAAAACACCACATTTCTAGAAATAAAAATCCTACCACAAACCAAATCAAGCACTTTATATCCCTTGGTTCCAAAAGGATATCCCAGAAAGACACATTTGACAGCCCCGAGATCAAACTTAGTTCTATTCAAAGATAATGTTTTAGCAAAACATAAGCACCCAAAACTCTTAAGAAAAGAATAATCAGGTTGTTTCCCATATAATTTCTCAAAAGGAGATACATTATTGAGAACAACAAGAGAGGCATTCTATTGTAAAAAAAAGCGAAGAGTGAGAATGAACTCAGTCCAATATACAATAGGCAAAGAAGATTGAAATAACAGTGATCTAGCAACTTGCAAAAGGTGTTGATGTTTTCTCTCAACCACCATTCTGTTGTGGTGTTTCCACACAAGATGTTTGGTGAATTATGCCCAGAGAATGATAAAACTCATATAACAAAAATTCACATCCATTGTCACCCTAAAACTTTGATTTTCTTGTTGAATTGAGTAAGCACCATGTTGTAAAAAATTTCCAAAGAAATCTTGACATCAGATTTTGCTTTTAACAAATAAATCCATGTACATCTTGAATGATCATCCACCTTGGTGAGAAAATACTTAAAACCAGAATGAGAAGTTGCAGAAAATGGTCCCCATATATCACAATGTATCAAATCAAATGCTTATAGGAAAATGTTTCCTTTTCTGTTTAGCAAGAGGGCAAATTGTACAATTGTGAATATCAGAACATTTTAAGTCCAAACCCTTTATTTGCAACATATTGAAAGGAGACATATGACCTAATCTAGAATGCCAAATGTTAAAAGTACCAGAATTGATGAAGCTGCAATTGAATGTACTGAATGTGCAACCCTAAGCAAGTATAGGCCCCCATGTTGCTCAGCAGAACCAATCACCTTGAGGGTAGACTTGTCCTGCAAAACACAGCTTGATGCCATAAAACTATCTGTACAATTTGAGTACCTGGTTAAATGACTTATAGACAACGGGTTAAAGGCAAAATCAGGAACATACAACACATTGTACAGTGTCAAATGTTCATTAAGAACAACTGTCCCCATATGTGTTGCAGTTGATATAACATTATTAGGCAAACTGATCTTAATATTTGCTAATGTTGGGAGTGTAGTAAAACACTCCAAACTAGAAACCATATGATTAGTAGCCCCAGTATTCAAGATCCAAGTAAAAGATTTATCATGAACATGAGAAAGAAAGCAAGAAGCACTTCTTTGTTTACCTTGTTTAGAGGTGGAAGTGTCAAGATTGGCATGTGCAAATACACCAACAGCTGAAGGAATGGACTCATTGACAGGTTTCTGCGCTTGTTTAGCTAAGGACAACAACTGCTCAAGAAGTTCTTGAGTGATCAGGGGATTAGACCCTATGGGAGCTTTCTCAGGAGAGGAGACTAAGGCATTTGCAGACCTATCTTTCCCTTTCCCACCCCTTGGATCCTTCCAACCAGGGGGATAACCTATCAATTCAAAGCATCTATCCACTGAATGACCATTCCCATCACATGAACAATTGGCCATAACACCACAATTACAAGTAAAGACAACCTTATTACTAACATGCTCATCCCACAAGTACTTGAATTCATTATAATAACTAACCAGAGTCTTGGAACCTTGAGCAATGTTAGTTAAAGATTTTTCTAGTTGAATTTTTTTTGACAAATCAGAACACTCATACCAAGCAACAAATTCACTCCACACTTCACGAGCTGTTTGAAAATACCTCAAAGTCTTCTTGATTTCAGGGGAGACCGAGTTGAGAATCCACTGCAACACCAGGTCATTTGCACGCACGCATGCCGCATAAACCGCCCTATCACCATCAGGAGTTGGAACTGGTAGGGAACCATCCACAAGCGGAAGCTTGTTCTTCACGCTCAGACCGCGAGCCACCGATTGCCGCCATGAAATGAAATTCGCCCCATCAAGAGGCTCGAGAGCAATAGACATTGCTGGATTATCATTATGGTGAAGGAAGTAAGGAGAAAGCGGATTGACTGCAGGATCTAGCGAAACGTTCGGAGCATTCGCCACCATTGAAATCAACCAACAACTGGAATAGATTGATCAAAGAAACGAATGAAAATCGCAAAAGCGATTCAAGAATTCCCAAACTTTCAACAAAAACTGTTGAAATAAAAAATACCCAATCGAAAATCGAATCAATCGATTCTGAATTTCGATAAAAAAACGAGAGAGAGCGTAAAACTCTAATCAGATGCGGAAGCTAAGGATCGAAATGACATTACCAGTATAAAACTGATACCATATTAACAATCTGAACTAGATTGTGAAAGAAAGAATAAGATTCTATTGAAGCAATGTGATAACCGTTTTTACAATTACAAACTCAGAGGAAGAATGAAATGGAAAAATTAAGTTTACTAACCTAATCTAAGAGCTTATATAAGGAGTGGGAAGTAGAGAACTTAATAACTAGCTTTCCCTCTATTGCCCTTCTACTAATACAAAGTAAGTAAATGACAACTTTATAAATGGAGTAACACTTTTTACTCTTTATAATATATATATATATATATATATATATATATGTGTGTGTGTGTGTTTAATTGGATTGAAGTCATTAGATAAAACATTCTGCTAACCCCATCACTCTGTTTCTTCATCTGCAATCTGCATCAAGTGTGATTACACATGGCAAGGTCAAGTTTCTCAAGACTAAATTCTTGAAAAATGAGGTTAAATGCTATCCTTTAGGTAATATTCCTTTCTAGCTTTGTGAGTTAAAAATTAGTTGATGTACATACATAGAGAGTGAATTTTCCCGCTGAAAATGAAATGAATTTGCCGACCATTTGAATTCTACCGCCAATTTCCTGTTGGAGTATCGTCAGTAATTTTTATAGCTTTTTGCTATGACTTTCCCTCGTAAATCCATCGCCAATTAGCGACTATAAATTCCGTCGTCGAATTCCGCCATATGTCTGACATTTTCTTAGTGAAAATTATGGATAAAGAATATCAGCACAACATAAATAGTAGTCTTCGGGAGAAGAAAAATGACTATTCTTATAATTCTCTCATATAGTCATTTGTAAAGAGGTTGATGAATTTGAGCTAGGAATTTTACACTTTCAACAATAATTATAATGATCAACTATTTGTTTAGGGAAAGATTTATGTTTCCTTAGATATTAGTATATGGTATATATTTTCTTTATTGGACATGGTGTCTGCTAAATTTCTTGAATATAATTACCAAGAAGAATGGCCCCAAACAATTATCCCACATCTGAAATCACAAAATAAAGGTGGAGAGTCGCATGAATAAATTGAAAGGAGAGACTACCTTGTATAATCACGGAGCTGCGCGGTGAGCACAAAGCGAACTATTCTTTCGCCTTTTACTAAAGAATACCGTGTGCACGCCGCTATTCAAGCAGCATACGCTTCTTTTTGGAGAGTCCTTTCTAATAAGAAAGGCTCCAACAATTTAAGTCTTACAATTTTTGTATTATGATTTTCATTCTGTTAATTTTTGTCTTGTTAAGTTAGACAAGTTGTTATATTAAAAGATTACTACTTCATGCAAAAATTAGGAAAGTATCAAGCCTTTGAGAATTTTTGAAAAGGCTGCCTACTTGGTGGCCTTACAATTAGTAGTTGTGAAAGTTTCAATATTAGAAAGCTGCTATGACTTTTATGATCGTGTGCAACTTTCCAATCAAAATTTGCAAATAAATAAAAGCTCCTTTGTATTTCTCGGGTGAATATGAAATAAATGTAAGAAAATATGCACCGCAGATGGCTGAAAATAGGAATAAACGAATAATCGAGGCACATGTCAATCACGCTTTCCTTAAAACAAATTATGCCCTTCACTCTCAGTGCTAGTGAATCGTTAGGACACTTGTTTCCCAGGATACAACGATTTAAGAACAACAATATTAACACTATATCTTGTTCGAGGCGAACCGAGATGTTGCCTGAAATATATCATCGGAGCAGGAACTAATTTGAGCTTAAAAATATGTTGACAATTGCCGGAATATGTCTGTATTGTTTCTCCAATTCATGTTTCACATTTTTCCAAGACGTCTCGTTGTTCGTCTTCCTTTTTTTTCACCTTCGACTAAAGTGCTATGTATAGCATGAAAATCTGACCGTTGGAAACCCTCGGCATTATGAGCCACTAATGGCCTCAAAATAAAACCGACAACCTAAATAATGAACCATTATTTCAGGTTTTAAACTTTCAATTAATTCGTTGTAACAGTCACAATAATAAATTCAACAACGTAAGTAACATTTTTGCTTATTAATTGCTGCAGCCGTTACGTGCCAGCAATTAAACGGGAAATAAAACGAGTCAAACACACTTCCTCATTTGTATTTCTACAATGTGGGACAAAAGCTCCTTGTTTTTTCCTTCTCAATAATTGGTTACAACAACTTTGAAAATTAATTTCTCATTCATTCATTCAAAATGAGCAACATTTTCCAACAATAAATACTTACGCGATCTTAGCACTTTGGTCGTGCACGACCTCTTCTTTGATTTTCTCACTTTCCTTAACTCGTTTCTCGGCCCGGACTATTCATGAGGATTCTTTTCATTGACTTCTTTTGCTAAACTTGTGTTTCTCTTTAACATTTTCATCCATTTTCCTACAAAACGAGAAAACATAAGCTTAAGGTAATAACAATGAAACCTTAGTCATTTTTCACTTAATTTATGCAAGTATCAAGCAATAATTCAATTAATCTTAGGCATAAATACAAGCAATTTTCACCCCTAATCACCGGGTTCTTTCACATTGCTCACAACTCACAAACCTAGTGTTCTTGCTCCTGAATTAAAAGTTTTGTTGAAGATGGATTGATTCTACTACACAGCTGCGCTTAGGGGTGGGAATAGGCCAGACTACCCGACAGTGGCCTACGGTTCAGCCTACTAAAGCCTGACTCGGCTTGGCTAGTTTAATAAATAACCCAGACTTAAACTTTTTAAAAGTCTATTTACTTAAATAGGTCAGTTTTGAGCTCTTTTGTATGCCATTTAAGCCCAACATGCCGATCTGTTTAACTATATATATATAATTATAAAATAATATAAATATAAATAGATACTCCCTTCGTCCTAAAACATTAGAGAAGTTAAACGGATTGGCCCTAACCCATTAGGGCTAGCCCTAACCCATTAGGGCTAGCCCTATAGGGCCACAGACTAAACGGTTCAGGGTCTTAACCGGTTCATTCTTAACGGGCCACTAATAGTTGAGACCTAAACCTAACCCTAGCGGGTTACGGGCTAAACGGGCCACTAACGGGCTCCCAATATTTTTTTTTATAAAATTCAACCGGAGGAACCATGGATGTTTTCCATATGTGCATGTGGTTCTTGTTTTCAGGCAGAGCTTCAACACCCTCAATGTCACTTGTATTATTTTAGTTCAAGATTTTGCCTCAATGATATTAACAATTTAAACATATACATACATTAAAAATAATATATTATGAATTAAAACACCAAATATACATAAGATATCAAAGCTAATTTGTTTCTATTAATATAAGGCGGGCCGACGGGCTAGCCCGGTTAACCGACGGGCTAGCCCGTTTAGCCAGCGGGCTAATCGGTTCGGGCCAAAAAGGCCCGCGTTTAAACAAGCATACCATTGCTCGGCCCTAACCCTGCATATAATAGAGTTAAACGGGCTCCCCCGTTTAGCCCGACCCAGATTAACATCTCTATAAAACACATTGCATCAAATTTTGGGCACGCAGTTTAAGAAAAATGTATAACGAGTAGCGCGTTGAAGGGTAATTTTGTAAACTTCTATATATAAAACAAATAAAATAGTTTGATTGAGTGTATACGTAGATTTCAAAAGTAATGACATTTTATTTAAATATGTAAATATTGTGAGAGTGAGATTAAAAATTTGATATGTGTAGATATATATTGTAAATTCATGAAAACACATTTTTGCTTTATTCCTAAGCTCGACGTTGTTTTGATGTCACTTTAGACAGTCATTCTGTTGCATAATTGTTTTTCTTTTATTAGCTCCATATATAGGGTTTATTGTGTTGTAAACACAATTGAGATTTCCCCCCTTTCCTCTCTAAAATGATACTCGATCTAGGTTTCCATATGGTATCAGAGCAGGCTGTTTGATTAAATTGACCGAGCTCTTCGATTTATGCTGCTTATCCACTCGATTATTGGGGAAGCAAAGAATTAATTAAAAGGCGAGGGGAAGGCAAGGTCTTACAATGACATCCGTAACTAAAATCTATCATCTTGAATGGATTCTTTAAAATAAATGAACAGATTCTTCAGTAATGCACATTATGCTAAAGTAGCTAGTAAAAGGGAAAAACATATGAGGTTATCGTCCCACATCGAGTAAATAGCAGGGAAATATGTGAGGTGAACAAGTATAAAAAGGGTAGGAGGTGCACCTGATTCCATACTTACCTGGACGGGGTCAATGGGCGATCAATAAGGCCCATGGCCTAGGTTAGCGACCTCCATTGCACTTAGGAGGGGCGCCCGCCTAAGGTCGGCCCAAGTGGTCGAGCCTACGTCATAATTTGTGTCAGAGGGGGCCTGCGTTCGCGCGGCCCCTGCCCAATTCCAGTTCAGATTTATTTGGCCCAGCTTTTGAAGCCTGACCAATTTTGGTACAGTGAATTGGTACTTAACAGTATAAGTTATGGTTTCTTAACAGTGAAAGTGGAGTATTGAAGACTGTTATCTTGGGCCTATTTTTAAGACTTGAAGCAAGTTGGATTAAAGGCATGTTCTCACTCGACTGGCCCCGGCCCGACCCAACCCAACCCATTTCTCTTCACTCTTGTTTAATGTAACAATACATATAATCTGTTTTGGTTGTACCATACAATTAGTGCACATGCAACTAACTCTTATTTGAATCAAATTATTCTCCAACATGTGATGTTAGACTTCGCAACATTATCCATCTTCAGTTTTAAGATCTTGGGAAGCAGTTTTTTTTTTTTTGAAGGAAAACACCAGCTCAAAATTAACAAGAGAAGTCGCTCCGAGCAGTAGTACTGTAGTAGTGATCCAAGAGGGAATATCTGTCCCAACCCAATCCTGAGGGTGAGTGGATTTAGATCCAATTTTTGCCAACTTGTGTGCTGTAAGATTCTTTTGGCGGGGAATATACCAGACGCCTTTCACCGAGGCGTCTTGAAACTGATTTTGGATAGCAATTAAGAGGTGTTCTTCTGGTCCCAGGAGCTTGAGGGGGTTTTTCACTGCATGAATGGCGTCCGTGCAATCAGAGAAGATGTGAATGTTATTGAGCCCCAGGGAGATTCCAAGTTCCAGGCCCAAGGAGATAGCCATGAGTTCTGCCATGAGTACCGAACCTGGAGGATTGATCCTATGATAGCCAACAGCCTTGAGCTCTCCATTTCGGTCGAACACAACAAAACCGACTCCATACTCCAGATTTTTGTCATTGAAAGCAACATCAATAGAAATTGCTGGCTGGAGAGAGCCCATTTTTCGGGCATTCAGTGGAAGAGAAGTTGTAGAGGGCCAAGTGGGGGAGGGAAGGTTTTGTCTAGCATTACGAAAGTTATTCAGGAAGGCAGAGGTCCAAGAGATATTAATTTTGAACAGAGTGTCACGAGAGGCATTTTTTGTCCTCTTTCCATGTGTGAGGTTGCAATGTTCTTTCCAAATTCCCCAGGTTTTGATGCAGAAGTCTTCGAATTCAGATCGGGTAGAGTTATGTTCCATGCACATGAGGAGGTCAAGGATTGGAATGTATTGCGCCTTCTTGAGAGTTGGCCACCACTCTGTTTCTTTCCACGCGCCTTTGGGGACCTGTCAAAAGAATAAGGCATGTTTAGTATCAGCCCAAAAGTTTCCACAAAGGACGCACCTGGGATCGCAAGACTCATGGTGAGCATTGACGTTCGCTTCCGAGGCGATGATAATGTGGGACACCTTCCACATGAAGATTTTGATTAGGTGGGATGTGAAGATTCCGGATTTTGTTCCACCACGAAGAAGAGTGGTTAGTTGAGGATTGGTCCAGTGCATTCGATCTCTTTGGAGGTCTAGGAGATCTGTGCCAATAACCTGTTTTGATAGAGTAGTGACCTTTTCTTTCAAATTTCCATTAACATGAGTCTTTGTTGCTCCCTCTAGAGATGGGCGTGCGGATAATAGCGTCCACTTCAAAGGGGAGTAAAATTTCGTGGAGTTTATGGACGTCCCATTGCTTGGAGAGGAGGATGAGATCTTCAACTTGAACATCGATATCCAAAGAAACATTAGATCAGATGATTCTTCCATGAGCAAGACCCCGGAATCCACACATCTCTTCGAGCATTGATATTTTTGCCCGACCCAATTTTCCATATAAGGCCCCGATTTCAGGATATCCTTGCTCCAGCAGATAGACCTCCACACATAGGAAGGGTTAGAGCCAATGGTAGCCTCCATAATGTCAGTATGCTTGAAGTACTTGGCTTTGAAGATTTTAAAGACGAGGAAGTCCGGTTATTGATCATTTTCCATACTTGCTTGGCCAAGAGAGCTCTATTAAAATGGACGAGGAGGTTTCTAAAGCCCATTGCCACCCCCCCCCCAACTTTGGGTTTGGTGAGGATTTTTCAATCCTTGAGAAAGTGGATTTTTTCTCACCGCTTTTTTTTGACCCCAACCAGAACTGCTTTTTATATAGATATACGAAGTCTCGATTTCTCCACATATGGAAGTCGGAATTTTGAATATTCAGACATAGAATGTAAAGCGGGATATTTTTGAATAATCGATTTAATGAGAACCTCACTGCCCCCGTCCGAGAAGAATTTGTTTTTCCACCCATCAATTCTTTTGGCAACTCTGTCTCTAATGTAGCCAAACTTGGTTGACCCATCGATCGTTGACCCATCTCATAATCAGGTTGACCCATCGATCGTTGAATCCAATTTTAGACATGAGGGATTTGAGGTAGCTCAATTCCACATGATTGTAGGCTTAACCTATCTTGACAAGAGGGATTTGAGGTTTCAATTCCACATGAATTTAACTATCTTGTTCACGCTTTAGCGATGAATTTAGCGACGGTATTAGCGGCGGTTTTTTTTTAATTCAAAAAAAAATTATTATATCCGTTGCTAGTGGTTCGAACACGAGCCCAGGGGTGCCCGGGTGGGCACCAAACCACCCGAGCCACGGACCATCTCGGGTGAATTGATAAGTATGATACAGTGAATTGACTTTGATAAGTATGATACAGTGAATTGGTACTTAACAATATAAGTTATGGTTTCTTATTGCATGCATCAAATTTATGCTGATCCTGCTAACACCGTCACTCTGTTTCTTCATCTGCAGTCTACATCAAGTGTGATTGTTCTCCGACTCTTCACTTGTTCCATGACAAGGTCATGTTTCCCAGATCTAAATTCTTGAAAAATTAGGTCAGATGCTATCTTTTTAGGTAAAGTTTGCTTTATGAGTTAAAAATTGTTGATGCTCATATGGAGGGAATTTTCCCACTGAAAAATGATGACGAATTGACGACAGTTTGAACTCCATACCCAATTTCCGACAGAATCGGTTTTTTTTTTTAGCATTTTGCCGCGACTTGCTTTATGAATCCGCCGCCAATCAGCAACGAAAATGTCTGTTGACAAATTCCATTGTATGTCCGATTCATTGGACGATAGTATATACTATATTTTCCCAACGTGGACTCTGTTAATTTTCTTGCAAATAATTACTAGATCATAATTGCACCAAACAGAAAAACCACAAAAAAGACCAAATCTTTTGTTTGTCCGCATGAATTATTGAGAGGAGATATCGTTCTTTTGTTAAATTCACGCATTTGCGGAATCAACGCACAAAGCGAACTATTCATTTTTTTTTAACTAAAGAATAGTTCTTGAACGTAATTTGATTCAAAAAGCATACAGAAACCTCTTTTTTGTTTTTCTTAAAAAAAACCCAGCAAAACAGTCTAAATCTTTTGTTTTTGCATTTTGTTATTATTATTATTTGTCCTTTATCGTTCTTTTGTTCCCATATTTGACAAATTTATTAACGGAATCAACGAGTTGAAGCATATTATATACATCGTTTTCCCATAAACAATGAAAGTTCTATCACTAATTTGATGAAAATGGATTCAGAAAACATTTGTCTAGATTTATAAAATCATCATCCACATATTACATAGGTTTGATTCTGAAAAGCTTAATCCTGGTTTATGTCATTTGGCATTATTTGGGCCTTTTCCACATAAATACAATCCCATATTTTACTAATTTTCTTCCCAGCTTTTTTGGTGGCCTAATCATTTTAGTTAGTGTTTACCATATTCAAAATGTGAAAAAAACACTATTTCCCATCCCTTATCTGAATTTATTTAGAAACCAGTTTTCAAATGACACAGAGTTAACAAGGGCAAACAACTATAAAATTTATTATTTATTTTTTCAATATATCAATTTATTACTAGTAATATAATATAATAATACAATATCAACATTGATTGAAAAAATATTTTTAAATCCCCTCTTTGGCCAAATCCCAAAACAAAGGCCTTTACATTTATTATTTTGAAAGGATTCTTTTTTTGGTGGCCTAACAATAATTAGTTATTAAAGTTTATTATTGAAGTTTGTATTAAAATTGAAAAAAAATTAATACACTTATGAAAAATTTGATTTAGAATCTAGTTTTCAAATCCTACATTCAATTCACATCTACAAATACCTATAAAATTTATTATTTGAATTTTAAATTTTTTCATTCAATATACACTTATACGGATCACTTTACTTTAGTTCAAATTTTTTAAATTTTCTGCACTTTTATATTTGATTATATTGTTTTGGGTGACTTTGTAGTGTAATGTTTTTTTCCCATCAAATAATTCAAGTTCATAGCGTGATTCATAGAAACCAACTCTAATACTATTAACATTTCACTTCATATATGGTGAATTCAGCAAAACTCTTATGATTTTGTTTTAACTTTTCCTCCCAAAACATAACCCAAAATATACCAGATTATTGCTCACGCTTGAAACAAAGAGACCCCAGTTTTGTACATTTGAGTGTTCGTTTTCCACAGACGATCACTTTTATGAAGATAATCATGCAAGCTAAGATCATGCAAGCTAAGGTTTTAATCAGTCAGGGATGACACAGCCATGTGCCGTGCGCTTGTCCCCACCCAAACAAGGCCCTAAGTATTAAATTTCTTATTATATATATATATATATATATATATATATATATATATATATGATTTTGATATGGAGCCTAATATTGAGCTCCTTATGGAGCCTAATAGATTTTTTACCCGGTCCGAACCCAACTCAACCCGACTCAAAACCGGCCCAAATGGTTCATGGTTCACCCGGCCCGAACGGTTGATGGTTTAGGGTTTATGGGTTCATGGTTCATGGTTCACACTGTGTAAATGTGCACAAATGACTTGTGGCCGTTTCGTAATTTATGAATTTTATATGTCTCACCTGATTCGTCCACAAGGACAGAACCACAAAAAATACGACCAAAAAAATAAAAATCCAGTGGCCGATGCAACTTGCGAGAGTCGTATTTCTAGTCCCATGAAGTGAAATTGACGCCGATATTCCACCCCATTTTACCCCCACCGTAGAATCATTTTGGAAAAATTGGTTTTCAACCAATAAATTAAATTAATATTTAATTGTCAATTATTGAAATTAAATGTATATTTAATTGTCATTTAATTAGAGTGTGAGACACTCGTGACCAACTAAACGAGAGTTTAAAGTTTGATTTTAAAAAAATTAAACAGTATATGATTGATTCACTCTCGGAGTAGATGATTGTAGTATATTTATAATTTCAAAATCGAATTTCAGTGAGTGAGAAATTAAATCACGAAGTTGAGACGTTACAATGCACTTTATGAATTAAAGTGTTGTTGAGAAGTGTGCAAATTAACTGAGAGTTTATTATCTCACATTGAATTAATTCAACCCACGAATTTGCATTTGAAGCGTAACTCATGTAGACGTCTGAGACATCCAGATTCATTGATGTTTCAAATCATATTGTAACGTCAGATGTTAAGTGATGACTTTAAGTGTCATTAGTGAAGACGTTTCAAAACGGAAATAATTTTAATGGATAAATTAATTGTCATTATGAGCTCGAATTAAAATGATAGACAAAATCTAGTATGAAAATTTGCATACGTGAAAAAAACTTTAATTTACAACCAGATTTTGTAATTGGTGAAGGTAAGACAAAATTGAGTGGTTCATGGTTCACTCGGCCCAAGTGGTTCATGGTTCACCCAACCCGAATAGATCATAATTTAGTGTTTAGGGTGTAGATGGTTGATTTAGGGCAATTTTATAGATTTTCATACATGAAAATTTTCACACTAGACCTACTCAAAATGATATTATGTCTCCCACCTGATGGACATACCTATAAATAGACCGCATGCATTTGTTCATTTTCATCGTTAAAAATCGAATTGGACGAGAAGCTTTTACAAAGTGCACATAATTATATGTTCAATACTGTCAGTAAATTGAGAGGGTAACTTCGACTATCCATTCTAGAGTGTCCCAGGAATAGAATGCAGACCTCATACGTAGCTTTGATGGGGAGGAATTTCGTCTGGCGCTGTCTCAAATGCACAAGGATAAGTCGTCGGGACCTGATGGTTTTAACCCGACATTCTACAAGAACTTTGGGTCTCGATTGGTCCTGATATTGTGGAAAATGGGATTCAGTGGCTTGAGACGGGAGTCTCTCCAGATGGGCTGAACAACATGATTGTGGTTCTCATCCCGAGAGTTGCCCAACCTACGACAATGGCCGAGTTGCGACCAATATCTCTATGCAATGTTGTCTACAAAATTGTGTCAAAGGTCTTGTGTAACAGATTGAAAAATGTCTTGCCTTCACTTATTGATGAAGCGCAATCCGCTTTTCAGCCCGGACGGTCCATTCAGGATAATGCTCTTATTGCCTTTGAAGCCCTTCATGCAATGAAGGGGCGGAGGAAAGGGGTGAAGGGTGATGTTGCTTTGAAAATCGACATAAGCAAAGCATATGATCGGATCGATTGGAGATATCTCGAGTTTGTGCTCCGTACAATGGGGTTTGCTGATATTTGGGTTCGGTGGATTGGCTTATGTGTCCGAACTGTTTCTTACTCGTTCTTGGTGAATGATGAACTTGTGGGCCCCGTGTTACCGGGTCGAGGTATCAGACAGGGAGACCCGTTATCGCCTTACCTGTTCATCCTGTGTGCTGAAGGCTTATCGGGTATTCTGAATCAACAAAACAGACAAGGGAGTTTACATGGGCACAGAGTCTGTCGGCGTGCCCCAGCTATTTCACACTTGTTTTTTGCGGATGACTCTTTGATTTTTTGTCAAGCCTCTCGACAGGAGTGTAGTTCCTTGAAGAATACACTGAATCTTTATGAACGGGCCTCGGGCCAGGCTATAAATTATGGAAAACTGGTATTCTTTATAGCCCCAATGTGAGTGTCGAACGGCAGGAAGAATTGAACGGTATATTGGGGGTCAGTAATCCGTTAAACACGGGCAGATACCTGGGACTGCCGTCCCTAATTGGAAGAGGGAAAATTGAGATCTTTAGATATGTGAAAGATCGCCTTTGGGAAAAACTTCAACATTGGCGAAGAAAGAAAATTTCGAAGGCGGGAAAAGAGATTCTAATTAAAGCGGCGGCCCAGTCTATTTCGGCCTATTGTATGAGTACATTTCTACTCCCGCCAACTCTCATTGACGAATTACACAGAATGTTGAATGCATATTGGGGGGGGCACGGCTCGGATCCCAAGAAGGGGGTAAAATTGTCAACGTGGGAGGCTTTATGTAAACATAAAAACGGTGGTGGAATGGGTTTTAGGAATTTGTATATTTTTAATATAGCGATGCTTGGCAAACTGGTCTGGAGATTGCATAAGAATCCGACCTCTCTTATTGGTCGTATTTTGAAAGCACGATATTTTGCGAGTTCTGATGTTCTTGATGCAGGATTGGGGAATAATCCTAGTTTCACGTGGAGAGGTATTCATACAGCCCTTGGGCTTGTTGGCAAGGGTGTCCGCTGTACGGGTGTGGGGGGCTCCATGGTTGGATAGTGATCTTGGGTTTACTTTGACTACCCCTGTTGTTCCAAATTTCGAAGATATGGTCGTCCAAGATCTTTTTATTCCAGATACGAGACATTGGGATGTTGAGCTTATTACCGAGGCCTTTAACACAACTGATAGTCAGAAGATTTTACGAACTTCACCTGCCCCGAGTGATATTCCGGACAGAAGGATTTGGCATTTTGATCGGCGAGGAGGATATACTGTGAAATCTGGTTATCATCTCGCTTTGCGCATTATTGATGATATGCACGTGTATGAGGAGACGGCTTGGAAGAGAATCTGGAGATATAAGGTCCCGCCTAAAATTTGGGTGTTTTATTGGCGATTGTGTAAAGGTTGGTTAACTGTGAAAGCAAAAATTGCAGGCTGGTATGTGGGGGTGTCGAGTATTTGCCCATTATGCTCTAGTGCTAGTGAGACGGTCTGGCACCTATTTGTAGACTGTGAGTTTGTGAGAAGATGTTGGGAGGCGCTGCAGCTCTGGAACAAGGTCGATAGACTTTGTTATGAAGTCGACTTGGTAAATGCCCTGTTTCTACGGCTTCTATCGTCGTTGGAGAGTAGGGAGATGGAAAGCACGATGGCGATGTTGTGGGGGGTATGGCGTTCACGAAATGAGCTTGTTTGGAAGGATGTCGTTCAGACCCCCACACAAACAGTTGGCTTTTCTATGTTTGCCATTACGGAATGGCACGATGTTCGTACTTTTGTTAAGCAGCCATGAACAACGGGGTGTAGAAGGTGGCACGCTCCGGCCCCTGGTTTCATTAAATGCAATGTCGATGGAAGTTTTTTTTGGGATACTTTGGAAACAGGGACTGGTATGGTTATTAGGGATGAAGGGGGTGAGTTCATAGCATGTCGAACGATGGTCTATCCGGGTCTGATGAGTGTGGACGTTGGCGAGGCTTGGGGAGTGGCCGAAGCTATTAAATGGATGACCCGCCTGGGTTTCCAGCGGGTGGTCATTGAAACGGACTCGAAACATGTCGTGGATGCTTATAAACGTCGAGATAAGGGGGATACGACCTTTGAGGATTATATAGCGAATGGGAAAATTTGGTTGCGAAACTATCCATCTATCACTGTTAGTTGGATCTCTAGAGATGCCAATCTTTTGGCTCATACGATTGCTCGGGCTTCTCGTAATTTTAATAGCCCCTAGTATTGTTGGGTTGAGCCACCAAACTTTGTGGATGGCCTACTCAATAATTGCACGGAGTGCATTTAGTTTGTCTTTCTTTCAAAAAAAAATAAAAATAAAATACTAATGTATCACTCATTACATACACGCACATTGAATGTAGCATCCATCGTCTTGAATGGAAACATTAGTATCGTTTACTATAAATGAACAAGATATACAATAGTGCATACTATGCTAACGTTTTATTTTATCCTGGTAAAACTGTAAAAGTGTAAAAGTTTGTACTCCCTTTGTTCTAATTTTGATTGTCCACTTTTCGTAAATAGACGTCCTAATTTTGTTTGACCATTTCCTAAAAAGGAAATAAAACAACTTTCAATAATATTTAATATTATTATTTCCCTCCACCAAACCCACTTTACACCATTTAATACTATTATTTCCCTCCACCAAACCCACTTTACATCATTTAATACTATTATCTCCTATTTTTTCTTAATCTCAACCAAACCCATTTTACCCACTTTACACCATTTAATACTATTATCTCCTACTTTTTCTTAATCTCCGTGACCACAGTAACCGGATAATAAAAAATAGGATGAAGGGAGTACAATATATGAATTTCTTATCCCACATCGGGTAAGCAATAAAAGACAAATGAGAAGTAAGCATTATTAAAACGGTAGGAGGTGCACCTGATTCCATACTTACCTGGACGGGGTCAACGAGTGATCAATAAGGCCCATGGCCTAGGTTGACAACCTCCATTGCACTTAGGAGGGATGCCCGCTTAAGGTCGGCCCAAGTGGTCGAGCCTACCTCATAATTTGTGTCAGAGGGGGCCTGTGTTCGCGCGGCCCCTGCCCAATTCCAGTTTAGAATTATTTGGCCCAACTTTTGAAGTTAGACCAAAATTCCAGTGTTTTTAAAATTGGTCCAGCCGGTTGAACCATGGTGCCGATCCGATTCTTAATATGTACCTGCTCTACTGACCCAACAAGACCCGGTTAAAACCGCTCTACTGACCCAACAAAAATAGGTTAAAATGCTGAACCGTTAACCTAAAAAACCCGGTTAGTCAAATTTTAGTTTGATTTTGAGAATTTTTTGAAACAGAGGGTGAATGGGATGAAGATGACGAAAGGATGTTGAGCCGAGAGCGTTCTCAAAAACAGAGTGCAGCGGATTTCAAAACTGTTTTAAATCTTAGAATCAAATTTTTTATTTGCATTTACTTTATTTTTTTTTTCACTTGAAATTTGGAATCAATTTATATTTTTTGGTTCCACTACCTGAAAAATTGGGGAGTATATATATTAGTATCCCATAACCCTAAAAATATGGAATTAGTTTATATTACAGGATTTCAGTACTCCATATAATATTAAATTTTATTAGATTATTTTAATTTATATTTTAATAAAAAGTAAGATATAAGATTGAGTGATTCATCTTTGCGCTTGGGGCAATGACGGAGCTAGTGAGGTTCTAACCGAGGCGCGTCTATTCATCTTTGCACTTGGGGCAATGACGCAGCTAAAATCCTGGTTTATGTCAGCTGCATTCCAAATTTCCAATTACAATAAAGGGCTTTTCCACACAAATACGATCCCATATACTAATTTTCTTCTCAGCATATCACTTTCGTATTGTTTACCATATTCAAAGTGGTACTACTATCCCGTGTTTCCCATCCCACATCAAAAATACACAAAACCACATCAAAGACACAGAGTTAAAAGGGCAACAGCTGAGATTGAAAAATTCATCTTTGCGCTTGGGGCAATGACGCAGCTAGTGAGGTTCTAACCGAGGCGCGTCTATTGCTGGTTGAAAACTATTTTCAAACCCCCTCTTTGGCCTGAGTTTTGCTCAGGCATTTGAGAATTTTTGAAAGGGCTGCCTTTTTGGTGGCCTTACCATTGTTAGTCATTTAACGTTTGAATAGAAGAGGCTGCAATGATTTTTTATTGTGGCTACTTTTATGTAGGCATGCTTAAAAAAGTTGTAATCGCCAGGTTTGTATTTTGCCGGATCGGCGGTTACACAATTTCGGATTGAAAATCGAACATAATTCTTAAATGATATGATTTTGTTCCGGTTAGAGGTATCTAAAACTGGGAACCGGCAGTTCCATCTTAAACTTTTTTAAAAATAAAATTTTTAATCCGGCAGCCTAAATCAAGTGTCGGAGATTATTTTATCGCTTGAGAACGAACTGTAAGTTCTAACCGACGAACTGGAACCAACCGTTAAATTAACGAGAATTTTTTTTTTCTTCTGAATTGTAATGGCTATCTTAAGAGTAAAAGTGCTACTCTACTGTTAAAGTTGCTATTTCACTTATGTAAAAAGACAATGTGGCAGTTATGGTAGTTAGAAGTTAGTTATACAATTTCCCCTCTTTTATATAGGGCTAATCAAATTAGGTTAGACTCACTTTTCCATTTAATACGTTTTTCATATTTGTAATCCAATACTTTTTCATTGATTCAAGATTCGTCTTCTTCTTCTTTACAATCTGCTTTAGATTGTTAATATAGTATCAGTTTTATACTGGTAATGTCATTTCGATCCTTCGACCGCTTCCGCATCTGATAGAGTTTTACGCTCATTTGTTTTTTTTCATCATCGATTGAAATCGATTTCTGTTGGGTGTTTGTGATTTCGTTGAAATCTTTGGGGTTTTTGGTTTGCGCTTGCAAATTCGTTCGTCTCTTGTTCGGATTTTCCAGTTCTTGGGTTCGTTTTCAATGGCGGCACAACCTTCTCTTGATCCTGCGGTTAATCCGCTTTCTCCGTATTATCTTCACCACCGTGATGTCGATTGCTTTGGAGCCTCTGGGGCGAATTTCATTTCTTGGATGCAATCTGTGGCTCGTGGCTTGAGCGTGAAAAACAAAATTCTGTTAGTGGATGGCTCGCTTCCAGTCCCGGCTCCTGATGGTGATAGGGTGGTGTATGCGGCGTACGTCCGTGCGAATGACTTGGTCTCGCAGTGGATACTCAACTCAGTCTCTCCAGAAATCAAGAAGACCTTGAGGTACTTTCAGACCGCCTGTGAGGTTTGGTGTGAGTTGATTACTCGTTATGAGTGTTCTCATTTGTCCAACATTTTTCAACTTGAGAAATCTTTAACTAACAATGCTTAGGGTTCTAAAAACCTGGTTAGTTATTACAATGAATTTAAGTACCTATGGGATGAGCATGTTAGTCATAAGGCTGTTTTCGCTTGTAATTGTGGTGCTATGGGCAATTGTGTGTGTGATCTTCCTACGCAATATGCTGCTGCTCAAGAACAGGATTGTGTTATGAAGTTTCTGATAGGGTTGAGTGAGCCTATGCTCCTATCCGTAGTCAGTTTTTACTACATAAGTCATTTCCTCCCCTAGCTAAGGTGTATGCCCTGTTGTTGCAAGAAGAGTCTCAGAAGTCTCTTGTTTTGCCTAATTATGTAATGCCTGACTCTGTGGCTATGCTAGCAAACAACTCTAGGTTTTTACAAAGATAAGAAGAAGGGGTTGAAGTGTTCTCATTGTAATGGGAATGGGCATTCTGTGGATAGGTGTTTTGAGCTAATAGGTTATCCCCCTGGTTGGAAAGGTCCAAGGGGTGGGAAAGGGAAAGATAGGTCTGCAAATGCTTTAGTTTCTTCTCTTGAGAAAGGTTCCATAGGGTCTAATCCTCTCATCACACAAGAACTTCTGGAGCAGTTGTTGTCTCTAGCTAGAAATGCTCAGAAACCTGTCCATTCAGCTGCTGGTGTGATTGCTCATGCCAACCCTACTGAAAATTCCACCACTTCAGGTATACAGGGAAGTGCTTATTGTTTTCATTCTCATTCTCCTAGTCATAATAGGTATTTTACTTGGATTTTAGACACTGGAGCTACTGATCACATGGTGTCTAGTTTGGAGTGTTTTACTACACCTCCATCACTAGCTAATGTTAAAATAAGTCTTCCAAATAATGTTGTTTCTACTGCCGCCCATATGGAGATAGATATTCTTAATGAACACTTGACATTGTATAATGTGTTATATGTCCCTGACTTTGCTTTTAACTTGTTGTCTATAAGTTATTTAACAAGATATTCCAATTGCACAGTTAGTTTTATGGCCAAGTTGTGTTTTTTGCAGACAAATCTACCCTCAAGGTGATTGGTTAAACGAGCATAAGGGTTATATCTTCGCTAGAGTTGCACATTAAGACATTTGCCTCTTCATATTCTGGTTCTGGTACTTTTACCATTTGGCATTCTAGACTAGGACATATGTCCCCTTCCACTATGTTACAAATAAAAGGATTGGATTTGAAATCTTCTGATATTCATACTTGTACAACCTGTCCTCTTGCAAAACAGAAAAAGAAGCCTTTTCCCATTAGTACTTCTTCATCTCTTGCTTGTTTTGATTTGATACACTGTGATATATGGGGGCCTTTTTCTGCCACTTCTCATTCTGGTTTTAAATATTTTCTCACCATTGTGGATGATCATTCAAGGTGTACATGGATTTATTTGATGAAAGCTAAGTCTGATGTCAAGGTTTCTTTTGAAAATTTTTATAATATGGTGCTTACTCAATTCAATAAGAAAATTAAAGTTTTGAGAAGTGACAATGGTTGTGAGTTTTTGTTATATGATTTTTATCATTCATTAGGCATTATTCATCAAACATCCTGTGTGGAAACACCACAACATAATGGTTTGGTTGAGAGAAAGCAACAACATCTTTTACAAGTGGCTAGGGCCTTGTCATTTCAATCTTCTTTACCAGTTGTTTATTAGAGTGAGTGCATTCTTACTGCAGCTTTTCTGATTAATAGAATGCCTACTCTTGTTCTTAATAATATGTCTCCCTTTGAAAAGTTATATGGAAAACACCCTGATTATTCTTTTCTTAAATGCTTTGGGTGCTTATGTTTTGCAAACACTTTGACTGTAAACAGAACTAAGTTTGATCCAAGAGCTGTCAAATGTGTATTTTTGGGATATCCTTTTGGAACCAAAGGATATAAATTGCTTGATTTGGTCACTGGTAAGATTTTTATCTCCAGAAATGTGGTTTTTTATGAAAATATTTTTCCATATGCTGATAAGAAAGGAGGTCATGACTTTGTTCAAACTTTGATTGCTACTGATTCTTTTTTAAACCCAGATTTTGTTGAGGTTCCTTCTATTACTTAGGTTAATTCTGACCCTGAAGCTCTTGGTGAGTCTGTTGACATTCATAGACAGGCGATTGAACCTGATTTTACTAATAGACAGGCTATTGAACCTATTGTTTCTAATAGACAGGCTATTGAACCTGCTGATATAGTCCCAAATGTGGTTTCTAGTGATGTATTGACTGATAATCCACTACAAGAAATCACACATTTTGTGACGACACAAAATTCGTCACAATATGTTACCTTAAGGTGACAAATTTATTTTTCGTCACTAAAAAGTGAGAATTGTGATAAATTTTATTTTTGTCACCACTGATATTTTTTTTCGTCACTAATTCAAAATTTTCATGACAAAAATAAGAAATTCGTCACAATAAACGTTGGTGAGGATATTCATATATTTAGTGACGATATTCAACGTCATGAAAAATAGTATTTTTGTGACAACTATATGTTTTGTCATTAATTATTCAAAAGAATTTGTGACGCACTTAATTCGTCACAATTTTATTTGGTGACGATTGTCATTGTAATTAATGACGATCACAGTTGTCATATAATATAAAATTTTCATGACAATTTTATGTTTCGTCGCTAATTGTTCATAGTAATTAGTGACATATTATTTCGTCACCAATATTTATATATAGTGACGATTGATAATAATTTTTTAATGACGAACTTATTTCGTCACAATATTATTCGGTGACGATCTTCATTATAATTAGTGACGGTCAATATTGGTCATATAATATAAAATTTTCATGACGATATTTATATTAATTGATGACGATATTTAACGTCATGAAAAATAATATTTTCGTGACAATTTTTTGTTTTGTCATAAATTATTCAAAATAATTAGTTTTTAATATTTTTGTTGAAATTTATTATTTATTATCTTTTGACTATTAGTTTTCCATATAAAATATAAATTTTATTAAATACAATTGTAAATACAAAATTTATTTAAAAAAAATTATCTATTAAGGTTTGAACACAAGACCTCTAAACTAAACTTAACACAACCACCAAGTAAGCTATATATTTTTTATGTCAAAATTTATTATTTATTATGTGTTAACTATTAGTTTTTCCATATAAAATATAAATTTTATTAAATAAAATCTCAAAATAAAATTTAATAAAAAGTTGGATCCATTAAGGTTTGAAACCGTGAATTAAGATAAACACGCCACTAGGCTGAACATAACATTGCATTTTATTGTTTTTATAAGAGGATTCATTAAGGTTCAAACAATGGGCCTCAAAATAAAAAATTTAAAAAATTTGTATCCCTTTAGGACCAAACACAGGACCCCTTACGAGAATCAAGATAACTACACCACTAGACAACAAGGAGATTATGTCTTCAGTCATTTTTATAAACATAATAAAGATTAATTTTCGTCCAACACATTCAATTGACAAATTAGAGTAATTAACGATCGTCCTCTCTAGAAACCTATTCGTCACAATTCCGTCTCCGATCCACCGAGAATGAATGTCTCCCGCGAAAGAACGAGCAACGACTTCACCAGCGTTCAATCCCTTCCCTTCCACGACACACCCTTTCACCAGCGTTCAATTTGTGCCCAATTGGTGCTGTCAATTGGTTCCTGGATTGAAGTTTGGATTCGTGAGCCTCCAGAAATCGATCAAGCATCAATAGGTATGCCACTCTTCATTTAAATTCTTATTTTGCCTTGTAAAAGTTGTTAATATATCAATTGATTTTATGTGATTTATGTAAAAGCTTTGTATATATATACTTTGTAGCATAATATTAAGAACATAATTACATAAACAATGCCAATTTTATAATTTTGTCTAATGTTTATTGTTTAATGCAAATTTCTTAGTAGATCATAGAGGTTTCATTTGGTATTGGATGTTGGTCTTTTGTGAGGTTTGTGGTGAATAAATGAGGAATTGAAGTAGCATGGAAGTGAACATTCTGTTAATTTTTGGTTTATGTGATTCGAGTAACTAGAAATGTAAAAATAACAAAAGATTCGAATTCGAACCAAATCACATCACATCGCATTTATCCAGAATTCAGAAAAGCATAAAAACATCCCACTACATAGTTGCTAATAATCCAAAACAGCTCCAGTGAACTTTGTTGCCTACCCCAAAAGCCTTTACAAATCAAGAAAAGCGAGAGATTGAGTCTAATCCTGTGAAATTCATAATTCTCCCTGTTTTAATTTTATCTTTGGGATCAATCAGGTTTCAGAGTTATGGTTCTGGACTTTGTTGCTTATGGATAAGATAACTTTATATTCAGTTTACCTATTGTTAACCTATTCTGCTATTTTGGCTTTATGTTCAGTTCTTTTTTGGCTCGAATTGAATTGGTTTAGCATATTTACAACCCCAAATTTTCTCATACATATGTTGTTTTTCTGCACTGTATCTTTTACCTTATAGTTCTCCCTTCTACAGATTTGGATTCCATAGATATGCAGAACCAACTTGTTTGCAGCTCTGCTTCAGCAACTCTGTTTTCTGATGATGTTGAATTCAGCAACTCTGTTTTCACTTAGTGGACAATTTATGATAAAATCGTGCATGTGTTGCCTTCTGCTGCAATTTATTATGTTGGAATGAATAGCGATTATTTTTATGAGAGATCAATTTTTAAAACCATGAAAAAGCTATGAATTTTGGCTCTTATGGGATATTTTTTGTTATTATTGCCAATCTTTGTGTCTATTTGCTATTTATAATTTGAAACATATATAATTGCTATGGCAGGCATTAGTGAAAGTACTTTTAGTTTCCATTTAAAACAATGCAAGAGGTTGTGTACCTCTCTTCTCTGTCCTTTTCTTTTTTGGATGGGAAGGGCAATAAAGATACATAGGGATTCTAATTTGGATTGAGAATGATTCTAGTAACTGTGTTTTATGACAAGAGTGTTGCAAAAGCAGGATGATATTTTAGAAATTATGAAAACTTCTGAAAGATGAAAACTTCTACATGTTTACTTTAATGCTTGCTCAATTCTGTTTGGTGGATATGTTACTTCAGGCAGTATATTATTTATTAATTTCTGGAGATCGAGATTTCTCAAATGATCTGAACGTCTTTTGAAGAGTATTGTGTGTTTCAGGACTTGCACAATATGCTAAAAGTCACTTTATGTAAACTAATAGCTTCACAATTTAGAATTTTTTCCTTATTTTACTACAGGAAATCGCACATTTATCATTATGCTGCTATGGGGCATTTTGCTTGACCTGGATGATTTGAGTCCCTCAACCAGCAGGTACTTTTTGTTCTCATTGTGTTGGAGATATAAACCATTTACCCTCCTTTATTGTTCTTTATGCATCTTCTGATCATGCTTAAGATCAAAATACTGGAGGAAACAAAGGAAGCAGAGTGAGATTAGATTGAGTGATGAATTAAATAGAATTCTTTGAAATATAGATGTAGATTAATATTCTTAGAAAACTTTCTTAATTTTTAAAAGTGTTGTGGCAGCGCCCACCATGTTTGCTGGAATTAGGAGTCACAGCTTCGCATCTATGAATCCCTAATTTCTGAACCGCGACAAGCCATCTGCTACTCTCTACTCTTTTGCACGATACAAAGGTAAGACAACAATTATAAATGCTCATTCACTGTTTTGATACTGCAGTTTTATGCAATTCCTCTTAAAGATGTTCCCATCACCTTCCCCCGCTTTCATTTTGGTTTATTCATTATCTGAATACGTTGTCTCCCTTTTCCACAATTTTACTTTATCCAATTTTGTTTTAAAAAGCAGAAACGCCTGGTAGAGGAAATGCCTAAGAGAAACCCCCAAATAATTGTAGAGAAAAATCCACCCAATTATCTTAGAAGATCCCCCAGATTTCTTTCTCAAAACAGGTTTGCTGCTGGTGATAAAGGTTAGATTGAGTGATGAATTAAATAACCCATGTTTTTTGCTGCTTTAGAGTTTTATGATTAGTTTCTAAATTGAACTATGCGGGGCTGTGAATATTTTTAACTATGAGAATCATTTTCTTCCTCTTATCTTTTACCATTTGGTTCTTTTGCATTTCTTCAATAGTTCATAGTTGGGTTGATGGGACTATAAGAAATATATTTTCCAATTGAATTATATTTACAATGTACATCAATATTTATATACACTATGAGGAAGTATCTAGATACAATAACAATATTATGGAAATACAATCAAATCCCTTAATTAATGTAGATCACCACATCAGCCGGCTATCCCTTATTCTTTGGCAATTTGATCGTGATTTGATGCGGTAATTCGGGCATGAACATTTCCCTTAATACCCCCCGTCAAGCGTTGCGTGGGATGCAAGCAAACGCAAAGCTTGGAACGAAGGAGCTCAAAGGCCGGTCGAGGGAGGCTCTTTGTGAAGATATCCGCCAGCTGAAGATGAGATGGAACGAAACGAGTAGCAAGTTTCCCAGAAGATACTAGTTCACGAACAAAATGATAATCAAGATCAATGTGTTTAGCCCGTTTGTGAGCAATAGGATTCTGACTGAGAAAGATAGCACTTTTGTTGTCACAAAGCAAAACAAGCCGAGAAGGAGGCAACATCCGAAGCTCTCGAAGAAGATTAGATAACTGGACTAGTTAATTTGAAGCATTCGCCATATAGACGGTATTTCGACTCACAACTTGAGCGAGCAACCCGGGGGTTTTTTGCACTCCAAGAAACAAGATTACCCCCAAGGAAGATGGAGTAACCATAAGTTGAACGACGTGTCTCTATACATCGAGCCCAGTCGGCATCTGAGTAACCCACAATTGAATACTCAGGATGTTGCCGAAAGGAGAGACCATAATGAACTGTGCACTTTACGTAACAAAGAATCCTCTCTCTTGGCCCAAGAAGTGATCATCTCAGAGGAGAATGGAGGAACCGACTCACAAGATTTACAAAGATATGATAAGTCGGGCGAAAGTGATAGTGAGATATTGAAGAGCACCAACAAGAGACCGGTACAATGTCGGATCACGGAACGAAGAACCATCACTAACAAGCACCTCTCCAATCGCTAAGGGAGTCGCGACCGTTTGGAGTCAACTGGGTTCAAAGACGCTCCAAAATGTCATGAGCGTACTTGGCTTGTCCAACAAAAAGTCCATCTGAAGTGTAAGAAACTTCAAGGCCAAGAAAATAGTTGAGTCGGCCGAGATCTTTGATGGCAAATTCTCGGCGAGTACGAGAAATAAAAATTCGAGCATGGCGGGGTCATTTCGTAATAATGATGTCGTCTACATATAATAGAAGGAAAATGACAGACTTACCCCGAGAAAGATGGAACAAAGATGAATCACAACGACTGGCGTAAGCCCAAACCTAATAGATAAGTGCTGAAACGTTGAAACCAAGCAAGTGGAGCTCGACGAAGTCCGTAAAGGGCCTTTTTAAGGCGACAAACATGATTCGGAAACCGAGCATCCACAAAGCCAGGGGGTTGAGACATGAAAACTGGTTTGTCAAGATTGCCATTGAGAAATGCGTTCTTGACATCCAATTTGATCGTGATTTGATGCGGTAACTCGGGCGTGAACATCTGTTAACATATTTGATGGCTTCTCTTGTTCCAAATCTTGTGTGTTTTTCAGGTTTCGGGTCAATGCCTTGATGATCAAAGAAGATTGTTTGCTGCGGTGAAGAAGAACGACCTTATGCTCGATACTTAACCTTTTGTAGTAATGTTTACGGGTGGAGGCTGTACGGATGGACTTGTTAAGTTTGGGCGGAAATCGGGTGTGTTGCGGGGTGGAAACAGAATGGAAGAGTTGAAAACAGGGGAGAGCAGATTGATGTGATCATGAGAAGCAATTGCAGCCCAATATCCCATTATTTGATTCAGATTAGACAAGTTTTTCTAGTTTTTCAAATGCACGTTTCTATTTTGATTGCTAGCTGAATTTTGAAGAAACTATTAATCTGGGAATTTTTTCAGTAAGATCAATACAATGTTGATGTATATAACCTACTCTGACTTCAGAAAATCATTCATGCTTTCTTGATTCAAGATATGCTACATGTATGTTGAGCTCCAAATGTAGCATTGCATATGAAAATTATAACAAGAATATTCAAGGGGGGTGGAAGCCGGCTCTTTCTTCATCTGTATTAATTTCGCCCAATTAAATGAATGTCGTTTTTTGCTACTGGCTGTAAGGTACCTGAATGTGTGTTTTATTTCAAGTTAGGAGTACATTAAAAATGGCTCCGAATGAATCACACTTATTCCATCCATAATATAGGAAAATTAGATCATTGTAATTTGTAGCATACAATGAAAGTATTATAAAATAGTAAATTACACGTTTTTCATTTCATTCATTTTTCCTACTCTCAAAGCCCTCAGCCAAAGACAAAGACGCTTGCTTTAAAATGGGCATAAAATGTGCTTAAATAATTTTATATGAACTACTACGGTAACTCATATGAACTAATACTATAATTCTTATGAACTAATACCTTTCATTATATATTGTACTTTATGTAAACTAATAGCTTCACAATTTAGAATTCTTTCCTTATTTTAAAAGTTTGAAACTATTTTGAAAGTGATTATTGTTAAAGCCTGAAGAAGTAAACTACATGACCACCTCTTGTAAATAAATATATATAAATTATATGATCACCATATAACGGTCACCACCTTATAGTACACTTTTAAAGCTCGGTTCGAGCTCGATAAGTAAGATAAGATAATTAAGTGTAAATATATGAAATTACTCGAGCTCGACTAGGCTCAAATTTTGATTAAAGCTCACTCGAGCTCAACTCAATTAAGGGGGTGTTTTAGAAAATTATAAGTGATTATAATCACATAAAATTGTGTGTAGAAAAATTTGAAGTGTTTTATTTCTTTTTTAATAGATTAAATTAAACGAGCTCTCAAAAGCTATAAGCATGTGCTTTTGGTAGCTTATAAGCCATTTTTAATATATATATATATATATATATATTTTTTTTTGGTATCAACTTCTTTTTAATATTTTTTTTTAAACTCTATCAACTTCTACTAAAAAATAATTTTCCCATAATCACTAATTTTAATCAATTATTTAAAAGTATAATTTCTGCAAACACCTTATTGTTAAAAAAATGAGTTGGTATGCTATGAAACTTGTTCGCGGTGAAATTGATTATTTTTTTACAAGCATGACCCTTCAGTTATCACGACTACATCCTTTAGTAACATAAGTCACACCCTTTAGTTATCACAACCACCTGTTGTAATATAAGTCACACCCTGCACTTTTATGATTAATACCCTTTATATAATAAAAGGTCACACTCTTCAATTATCACGACTATACTCTTTAAAAATATAATCCTCTATACTTTGTCTAAAATAATCGATAAATAAATAAATTTAAAATTAATATATATATTATTAAGCTTGTTTAGGCTCAAAAAATTAAGCTCGTAAATATTCGACTATTGTGATTTGAAAAAAATTATGTAAATTTGAAATTATATAATATCACTGTTATGCATAAAATTATAATTGTTAAGAAAAACAAAGTATTTTTTTAATAGTGATTTATTTTGTACTTAATAATAATTGTGTTCCTATAGATATAATTTATAAGAGTATTACTGTATAAAAAATATAAATTTTATTACATCATATATACTATAAGTAAAATTAAACGTAATTAATTATATTCAAAAGAAATGATAGTGAAATAAATTTTTAGAACCAAAACATTTAAAATTTGAGAGCCTAAATTAAACATAAAATTTTGAAGAATTTTGGCTAAAAAAAATTGAGAGCCAAAATAATTATTAGGGGGACTTTTAATTTTTTTAAATCAGTTCAAAATTGGAGAGATATTAATTACTTTTCTTATAGATATTAATTACTTTCCTTATATATTTAATTACCCACATCCTCTCCACTATTTCATTGCGTCACTATTTCACGTCTCAAACCCTTCTTCCACGTTCTTCAATTGTGAATTTCTCTCCAGTCGATCGAATCGTGAATCTGCCACCGCAACCACCGCCACCAGTTTGCTGCCACCGCCACGCCGCCGTTGACTCCAGTTCTCGGTATAGGACCCTCTGCTCGTGTGTTTTCAGTGTCTGTAATACAGGTATCAAGACATTCTTTAATCTTTTCATTATTTGATTATTTGGAAGTTGCAAATGTAATTGTTCACACATTTATCTCGCCCCTGTACGAATTGTTTTTACTTTAAATCTTGAAAGAAATTGATTGCGAAATTGACACAGTCGAGAATTAGGGTTATCTGCTGCAACTTTTACCAATTTCGTACATCTCACTGTTTTTAGTGACGATTTGCCTTTCATTCGCTTTTTCGTTTTCTAGGTGAGCATGCAGATGTGATTCTAATCCCAGTTACTATTTGATGGTTCTTCCCCAATTTATTGACTATGATAAATTGGTTTGGGGCAATATACTATGATTCAATTTTTGAATGTTGGTTAATATTGGTTTACTACTGCCCTGTAGTGATAGATGGTGATGTTTTAAAATTTTGGGTGCAATTTGACCATTGTTTGGAGGTTGTTTACTATTGTGCTCATCAGGTGTTTGATGAAATGCCTGGGAGAATTCTTGCACTGCAATATCCATTGTAGTTTATTTAGTTTCTTGTAATAGCCTTACACTACAACTGACATTTTTTTCCGGCTTGATTTATGTCTGCTTCGACCTTTTTAGGGGTTAGCAACAATATCACCTTACTAGCTTTATATCAAATTAGAAAAGCTCCACTTATACTGATATACCATATCCAATTGATCCCACTGCCAATCAAAATTACAGGATATTAAGAAATCGAACTCATTATCACTACTTAAATGGGATGATTTAAATAAAACCCTTACCTCTGAGCCAACGGGAAAAACCTGCTGCCAGAGGTAGCCATACACTACAGCTGACGATTTTTTCTGGCTTGATTTATGTATGCTTCGACCCTTTTTCCATTTGTTTGATTTATGTCACCAACTCCAAGTATGCTTTTCTCCTTTAATTGTTTCTGCAAATTTTGTAATCCTCAATCCTTTGATACCTGTTTTCTTTTTGATAGAAAAATGTCCGTTAAAAAATTACCTCTATTAAGGAATACGGTACGGTGTCAGTTGTTCTTCGTAACTACAGATGATATTCATGTTTATTTTGGTTGCATAAATTCTTCTAGTGAGAATTGTGGTTTTGTGGATGTGGCTAATTGTTGTTTGAGTATTGGGTCAATAACCTTTGCCCTTGGATGGTATTATGTTATTGGGATTTTGCTTTCTGGTGTTTTGTATGTTTAACTTCTTATTCCTTTGATTGATGGAATACACAATTTCAACCAGCCATTAATATTGTTTGTATATATGATTCAAGCCCTTCCCTAGAAGACCAGTTATGATACATCTTATAAGTACTAATTATTTTAGCTATTAGTGGAGTTATTTGAGTTTTCTGTTTACTTAATTTTATGAATGATGATATTCTTGAGTCCACCTAATTAGAATGATCTACACTCCACCTAAGTAGGATGATTTTTTTACACTTCAAAATAGCAATTTAGCAAAATTAAACTTTGTCCTAGATAGCATTTTTGTTTTGTACTTGCAATGTGAAATAAATCAAGCCAGAAATAAATCCAGTTTATTAACATTCATTGCTCATTTTGCTAATCCAAGATTCCAATATCATTAGATTTTGTGATATTGTCATTGTTTTGTTCTTCCAGATTTTTCATATGGCTCCCGCCTCCCGGAGGTCCAACAAACTTGAAACGGAAAAGCCAATTTGTTTCTAGAACAACTCTTATGGGACAACTTAATAGGGAAAAAGGTATAGGAGGTCAAAATGATACACGAACTCAAAAATCGAAAGGAGATGCAAATGCAAACAATCTGAACACCAGAAGCCAACCCACTTTGTCAAATTTAGCATCTCAGTCTTCCGAAATACCCGAACATGAAACCTCTCCAATGCCATCTGTGGAGAGCATTCAGCATGCATCAAGTGAAGATGCTGCTGCAACAACAGGTAAAATTATTTTACGTGTTCTTGAGTATCTAAAATTTCATAATTATGTACATAAAATTATATATTGTAACACATTTATTATTCACGTGTTGCTGTTGGTTCCAAAAAAATGAGTCGAGGCAAAACAACTGGAAAGGGATTATTGAAGTATTTTAATACTAATGGGACTTCAAACACAAGTAACTGATTTGAAAGACGAGCTTGCTGCGCAAAATGCAAATTTCACAGCACAACTCTCCGCGCAAGGTGCAACTCTCAACAAACTAATGGCTATGTTCAACGATGAAGAGATGGAATGATAAAGGTTAGCTTCTATTCTTCTATATCTATTTATATAATGTGTATGCCTTCTCCCCCAAACTTGTGTATGTGATATTGGATTATGCATGTGTAGATCCTTTTTTTTTGTGCGTGTGTTTTAAAGTAGTGGCGGTGGATTACTGTAGTGTACTGTTTTTTTGGTCATTAGTTTCATGGTTTGTTCTTAGTTTGACGTTAGAATCAATAACCTAGTTTTTGAGAATATGATTCTGATTTTTCAAGATTTTTAAAGCTCTCTTGTTTATAAAAAAGCCGCCTTAAAATTGATTCTTCTTTGAATGGTAGAGTTGTCTAATTTGCTTATTGGTGTCGGTAATTGTGTGAACAATAAGACTTGGGGTTTTGGAATTGGAGAATTAACATTAATCACCTAGATAATATTGTATGCATGTATAAAATCTAATTCTGCCCAAAGATTTTGTGGTGATGCCTATGGAATAAATTATAATTTCATATCCTTGTTTCTGATTTCTTTTTTGTTGTGTATCTTTGCTTGAAATTTCTTCATGTGTAAACCTTTTCCTTACAATATTAGGTACAATTTCTCTGTGTACTTATTAGATTTTATTAGGATCTTTTCTTTCTTTATTAGTGTAAATTTAGATCAAATTGTAAAATCTAAATTTAGGGCGATGGGCATTGTGAATGCCCAATGAGTAGAATGTAGTTTTTTTTTTTTTTTTGTTCTTTGTAAAAAGTGAGTAATGTGGTTTGAAAAACAGATGATTAATTATCTGTTGCACTTGTGAATTCTATCACCGGGTTTATTGGAATTGAAAGCGCATTTTGCATCCGTAGTTTGGGGAAAAAGTTGTAAAAGTAATTGATAAATAGGTTTTGAAGCCCAAGTTCAATGCTTAGATCTAGGGGGATTCTAATTTGAATAAGGAGAGCCATGAGTTCTGTTTCACTTAAAGAATGACATAAAAGTTCGTATCCGAAGACCCTTTTATCTATTATTGTTGTAATTGGTGGGTGCACCAAATGCGGTGGAGCTCACACTTATGTGATTATACTGGTAAATGGGGGTGAAAAGACACAATGTCTCAGTCTTGAAAACCACCGACAAATGTGATGCTGCTTCTTTTCAAGTAAACACAATTAGTCATTTCAAGATGATAAAAGCATATTCCATGTGCACGGTTTACTATAGGCTATAGATCTGCTTTTTTTTTATTTGTGTGACACAAACTCTAGAGTGGTGGATGAAGATGATTAATTACAAATATCTAAGTTATAATTTTTTAAATTATGTATCTTTGATAATTTTCCGCCACTGTAGTTAACATCACGTTTAGGATATGTATTCATCGATTCTTAACCGTGTTTGCATTTATGTGATGTATAAACCTTGGTCTTTATGCGAACTTGTTAGACATTTCATTGATTGTACAGTTTGTGCTTTGTTTTCCTTGCTTCGATTTATTTTTGGCATTATTTGCAGCTGACTAGAGTTGAACTAGAAAAGATTCTTAGAAATTTCATTTATACAGATAGTGATTTTAAGCCATATTTGTCGTTGCTTTACTTTTGGAGCAAAGTACATTCTTCCGGTATCTGCAATCTTCATCAAATCAGATTGCATGCTTTGAATGTATCCAAATATAGGATTAGAACTGTGATTATTATGTATAGTGAAAGTTTTTCTAGAAAAAATTAGATAAATAATTTATGGTAAGTTATGCTTGCTGCTTAAATTAAGACCATAACCATCATAAATGTTCTGTCATTATTTGGGATCTTTGAGCATTTATAAGGTGTTTATTCTGCTCAATGTAACTTATAACGTTGAAACTAGTGCTTTTAACATATATTCAATAGAATTTCTTCATCTTCATCCACCACTCTAGAGTTTGTGTCACACAATCTAGAGTGGTCATTTATAAACCCACACTGCCTGCCTCCTATTCCTAATCCTCCGTATATATAAAACGGAAACCCTGACTTAAGAAACTATTCTCTTTGTTTTGTGAGAATAGAGATAGGACAGAATTTTGGTTCAACAAACAAATCTTAATTAATGAGTAGTGCTGCAGTGTATGGTATATATAATGTTGATTAGTTAGCATAAGATAGAGTTAAAAAGGTGTGATCAAATATAAGCTTTTTCTATGACATAAAGAGGGAGAGATGTGTTGATGAGTATGGAATTTGTGTCACAACCTATTGGTTCTACCCAACGGGTATTTTATGTTGCTTCTGTGTTTTTCATTCATATCCATTATTGATAATTTGATATATCCTACAACATTATATTCATTTGATATATTAACACATGACATCAACATTTGAAAATGGCCTACTCTGATTACTTTTCATCTTCTCTTTTTTATAGGAGATATCTATTGGATAGAAGATTTCATTATCGTCGTTGGAAGAGGAAGGAACATCATGGAAATAAGTTATATAAAGGACATTTTATAATGCTTTTAGTTTTTTATTTCATCTAATGATAACAAATATTGTTTAACTTTTCAATTTTGCTTGAATGCGTTTTTTTTAATGCAAATTAATTTTTTTTATTTAGTTTTGTTGTGATGTTTTTTCAATTACATTTAGTAATTGAAATTAGTTTATCACGGCTTAATTTAATACATAAAATTTAAATAATTCTTTAATAAATTTAATCATTCTAGATTGTCACAATAAGTATTACTTTTATGATGAAAAATAATATTGTCACTAGATACTAACTAGTAATGACAATACCATAGTTGTTTTAATGACAATTATCATCTTCGTGACTAAACAATATTTTATTATGACAAAAAAATTTGTCACTATTTTCACATTTTTTAACGACGCAAAATATTTGTCACTAGATACTAATTAGTAATGACGATATATGTTGTCACTATACCATAGTTTTTTTAATGACAATTATCTTCTTCGTCACTAGATAATATTTTATTATGACAAACTTATTTTGTCACTATTTTCACATTTTTTAACGACGCAAAATATTTGGTCACTATAGCCTAAATTTTTGTGACGAATTGTGTTGTCACTATATAATAAAATATTTGTCGCTCTAGTGTAATTCTTTCTTGACGAAAATTTTGAAAAAATGACAAAATTTATGTTGTCACCGTATCTAAACTTTTAGTGATGGTTATCGTACTCGTCACTAAATATTATATTATACCGACAAAAATAATTTGTCACCATTTCCCCATCATTTTGTGACAATAGAACTTTTGTCACCATATCACCTCTCAACTGGGAAACATAAGCCTCTACAATTCATACCAAGTTACATCTTCCATTGTTGTTGGTAACAGTGCTACTGCTGATATATAAAGAATGTTGATTTTCTTAAATGTTTCTTCTTTACAACATGATATGCCTGTTAAACTTAATCATGTCCAACATGTGCCTGATATAACAAGAAATCTGCTCAGCATTTCTCAGTTTCTTAAGGATAACTCTGCTGTGATTGAGTTCTACTCTAATTTTTGTTTTTAAGGATCTGAATACACACAAGGTCCTTCTGCTACCATATGAACATTGAGCATGTAGTTAATAATAGACATCTTGTTGCTAATAGAGATGATAGTATCTCTTATGTTTCTTGTAATAATACTTATGTAGAGGATAATAAGGCCCTACTTTGGCATGATAGATTGGGGCATCCTTGTTTGCAAACACTTTCGAGTGTTTTTCAGCGTTTGAAATTGTCTAAAGTGCGTCCTATTCCATTTTGTAAGTCCTGCAAATTTGGAAAAATGCATCAAATGTCATTTCCTTCTGTCGATCATGCTTCAACCGCTCCATTTGATGTTATACATATGGATGTGTGGGGTCCCTCTTCTTTTACTTTAGTGGATGGATATAGATATTATCTTGTTATTGTGGACGAGTTCACACGATGCTCTTAGTTATATCATTTATGTTTGAGATCTGAAGTGGCTTCTGTGGTTCATCAGTTCTTTGCTTTGCGCTTGACACATAGTTAATAAGGGCAACAACTGAGATTGAGTGATTCATCTTTGCGCTTGGGGCAATGACGCAGCTAGTGAGGTTCTAACCGAGGTGTGTCTATTGCTGGTTGAAAACTATTTCCAAACCCCCTCTTTGGCTTGAGTTTATCTTTAGCCTTTGAGAATTTTTGAAAGGGATGCCTTTTTGGTGGCCTTACAATTGTTAGTTATTAAAGTTTTAAGTATAAAATTAAACAAGCCCCTATTATTTTGATATTATACGCTACCGATTCCTAATATAACAGCTTTTACGTGTTCTCGCTCGTTTTGGGTGTTTTATTGTCCTAAATCTGATGTTGTATTATAATCTCATATATAATCATATTTCCTGCATTTTTGGTTTCCATAGTGATGTATTATTTATATAAATTCTTTTTTTTTTGTGAAGTGAAAGTGGAGTATTGAAGACTGTTATCTTGGGCCTATTTTTAAGTCTTGAAGCAAGTTGGATTAAAGACATGTTCTCACTAGACTGGCCCCGGCCCGACCCAACCCAACCCATTTCTCTTCACTCTTGTTTAATGTAACAATACATATAATCTGTTTTGGTTGTACCATACAATTTGTGCACATGCAACTAACTCTTATTTGAATCAAATTATTCTCCAACATGTGATGTTAGACTTCGCAACATTATCCATCTTCAGTTTTAAGATCTTGGGAAGCAGTTTTTTTTTTTTTTTTGAAGGAAAACACCAGCTCAAAATTAACAAGAGAAGTCGCTCCGAGCAGTAGTACTGTAGTAGTGATCCAAGAGGGAATATCTGTCCCAACCCAATCCTGAGGGTGAGTGGATTTAGATCCAATTTTTGCCAACTTGTGTGCTGTAAGATTCTTTTGGCGGGCAATATACCAGACGCCTTTCACCGAGGCGTCTAGAAACTGATTTTGGATAGCAATTAAGAGGTGTTCTTCTGGTCCCAGGAGCTCGAGGGGGTTTTTCACTGCATGAATGGCGTCCGTGCAATCAGAGAAGATGTGAATGTTATTGAGCCCTAGGGAGATTCCAAGTTCCAGGCCCAAGGAGATAGCCATGAGTTCTGCCATGAGCACCGAACCTGGAGGATTGATTCTATGATAGCCAACAGCCTTGAGCTCTCCATTTCGGTCGAACACAACAAAACTGACAGATTTTGTCATTGAAAGCAGCATCAATAGAAATTGCTGGCTAGAGAGAGCCCATTTTTCTGGCATTCAGTGGAAGAGAAGCTGTAGAGGGCCAAGTGGGGGAGGGAAGGTTTTGTCTAGCATTACGAAAGTTAGCATTACGAAAGTTATTCAGGAAGGCAGAGGTCCAAGAGATATTAATTTTGAACAGAGTGTCACGAGAGGCATTTTTTGTCCTTTTTCCATGTGTGAGGTTGCAATGATCTTTCCAAATTCCCCAGGCTTTGATGCAGAAGTCTTCGAATTCAGATCGGGTAGAGTTATGTTCCATGCACATGAGGAGGTCAAGGATTGGAATGTATTGCGCCTTCTTGAGAGTTGGCCACCACTCTGTTTCTTTCCACGCGCCTTTGGGGACCTGCCAAAAGAATAAGACATGTTTAGTATCGGCCCAAAAGTTTCCACAAAGGACGCACCTGGGATCACAAGACTCATGGTGAGCATTGAGGTTCGCTTCCGAGGCGATGATAATGTGGGACACCTTCCACATGAAGATTTTGATTAGGTGGGATGTGAAGATTCTGGATTTTGTTCCACCACGAAGAAGAGTGGTTAGTTGAGGATTGGTCCAGTGCATTCGATCTCTTTGGAGGTCTAGAAGATCTGTGCCAATAACTTGTTTTGATAGAGTAGTGACCTTTTCTTTCAAATTTCCATTAACATGAGTCTTTGTAGAGCCAATGGTAGCCTCCATAATGTCAGTATGCTTGAAGTACTTGGCTTTGAAGATTTTAAAGACGAGGAAGTCCGGGTTACTGATCATTTGCCATACTTGCTTGGCCAGTAGAGCTCTATTAAAATGGACGAGGTTTCTACAGCCCATTGCCACCCCCCACCCCCTCCCACCCCCAACTTTGGTTTTGGTGAGGATTTTTCAATCCTTCCAGTGGATTTTCTTCTCACTGCCTTTGACCCCAACCAGAACTTAGCGCATATACTCTCGATTTCTCCACATATGGAAGTCGGAATTTTGAAGCAGGACATAGCGTAAGCGGGGATAGCTTGAATAATCGGTTTAATGAGAACCTCACTGCCCCCGTCCGAGAAGAATTTGTTTTTCCACCCATCAATTCTTTTGGCAACTCGGTCTCTAATGTAGCCAAACTGGGGTCTTTTGCTTTTTATATAGAAGGTACGAAGTCCCAGATATATCTCGTGGCCTTGACACACTTGGATTTGGAGAATATTCTTAGTGACATGAATGTTTGAAGGGAGCATTTTTTCACTGGATGTGATGGCCGATCTGTCGTAGTTGATCAGCTGACCAGAAGCTCTCTCGTATGATCTAAGGCAAAACTTGATGTTCTCACAGTCCTCTTTAGTCGTTTTGAAGAAGACCAGACTATCATAAGCAAAGAAAAGGTGGGAGATAATCAGTCATCTTCGGGCTACTAGAACTCCATTGATTTTCTTGTCGTTGGCGAAGGTGGTAAGGATCGATGGAGAAGAGGCCTTGAGAGCATAGAACAAAGAGTTAGGGGGAGAGGGGGTCCCCTTGCCTGAGGTCTCTAAAAGGAATAACTCTGTCAATAACATTGTCGTTGACTTTGATAGAGTAGGAGACAGAGGTAACACATCTCATAATCAGGTTGACCCATCGATCGTTGAATCCAATTTTAGACATGAGGGATTTGAGGTAGCTCAATTCCACATGATTGTAGGCTTAACCTATCTTGTCCACGCTTTAGCGATGAATTTAGCGACGGATTAGAAGCTATTTTTTTTTTTAATTAAAAAAAAAATGATTATATCCGTCGCTAGTGGTTCGAACACGAGCCCAGGGGTGCCCGGGTGGGCACCAAACCACCCGAGCCACGGACCATCTCGGGTGAATTGATAAGTATGATACAGTGAATTGACTTTGATAAGTATGATACAGTGAATTGGTACTTAACAATATAAGTTATGGTTTCTTATTGCATGCATCAAATTTATGCTGATCCTGCTAACACCGTCACTCTGTTTCTTCATCTGCAGTCTACATCAAGTGTGATTGTTCTCCGACTCTTCACTTGTTCCATGACAAGGTCATGTTTCCCAGATCTAAATTCTTGAAAAATTAGGTCAGATGCTATCTTTTTAGGTAAAGTTTGCTTTATGAGTTAAAAATTGTTGATGCTCATATGGAGGGAATTTTCCCACTGAAAAATGATGACGAATTGACGACAGTTTGAACTCCATACCCAATTTCCGACAGAATCGGTTTTTTTTTTTTTTAGCATTTTGCCGCGACTTGCTTTATGAATCCGCCGCCAATCAGCAACGAAAATATCATCTTTGCGCTTGGGGCAATGACGCAGCTAGTGAGGTTCTAACCGAGGCGCGTCTATTGCTGGTTGAAAACTATTTCCAAACCCCCTCTTTGGCTTGAGTTTATCTTCATCCTGATATTTGTTGTTGAAGAGTTTAAATTACAAATCATCCCATAAGTTTGTTTGGCTTTTACTAAAGAATACCGTGTGCACGCTGCTATTCAAGCAGCATACGCCTCTTTTTGGAGTGTTTTTTCTTACTCGAAAAACCCCATCGAAACATAGTAAAATTTTAGTTCTTACAAGTTACAATTATATTTCAAACTTGATTTTTCAAACATTATGAATTAAATAAATTAATTAAAAAGGTAACGCCTGATGCAAGTAATACAATTTTGTAAAAAATAACTTATTTATATGTTCAGTTCATAAGTCATCCCATAATTTTGTTTGTCCCGCAACTTATATTGTCATCAATTTAGAAGGTGTTTTCAACCAATACAAAATAATGATAAGCACCTCTAGAAGTTAAAAGTTAATAGAGGGAGCTTTAAAATAAGTAAAACTCAAGCCTTTGAGAATTTTTGAAAGGACCGTCTTTTTGGTAGCCTTTCAATATTTATTCAAAATTGTAATTGCAGACTCCTTTGCTGCTGAAAAGAGCTAAATAATGTACCGTCGTTAGTAGGCGAGGGTAATCAGTGCAAAGTCTTCAATTTGAATGCTAATATAAATCTGGATAAATGTATACTATATTTCCGAGTTTGATTACACTTAGGCTCCATTTGGATGGAGGGATTTGAAATGAATGAATTTGAAAAATAATAAAAGTAAAAATGCATAAATTTTAAATCATGGATTGTCAAGAGATGAGAGAGAATGGAAGAGATTGAAGGCGGAAGAGAGAGGGAAGGGGTAGAGATGAGAGAAATTCCAAATGACTAGGTTTTGATGAAGATTTGAAATTCCTCCATTTTATAATAGACTCTCAAATCTAAGTATTTATAAATTCATTGGAGAGTAACGATTTGTGTATGAAATCCATGGACTTCAAATCCATCAATCCAAATGGAGTCTTAAAGTATTATTATAATTCAATTGTTATCTCATTATCATATGATTAATTATGTATTTATATTAAAAGCTAATGTACAAACGCTCCTTACACGCACGCACACTATATGTAGCATCGATCTTGTTGAATAGATTGTTTAAAATAAATGTATAGGTATAAATAATGCACACTATGCTAAAGTACCGGGTAGTTAGGGAAACATATGAGGTTTTTGTCCCACATCGATTAAGTGTTAGAGTAAACATTAGAGGAAGGACATATTAAAAGGGGTGGAAGTGCACCAAGATCCATACTTACCTGGACGGGGTCAATGGGCAATCAATAAGGCCCATGGCCTAGGTGGCGACCTCCATTGCACTTAGGAGGGGCGCCCGCCTAAGGTCGGCCCAAGTGGTCGAGCCTATGTCATAATTTGTGTCAGAGGGGGCCTGCGTTCGCGCAGGTCCCTGCCCAATTCTAGTTCTAATTTATTCATCCCTTCTAGTTCATTTAGCTCAATTTTGGATCCATGATTTCTTTCAGTTCTAATTTATTCATCCCTTCTAGTTCATTTAGCTCAATTTTGGATCCATGATTTCTTTCAAGGGGAGCAAAATTTCTCATAGTGAATGTTTGGCAAAATTTTAATATTCAAAAATTGAATTTATGATTTAAATACAAATATTTAACAATCTGAACTAGATTGTGAAAGAAAGAATAAGATTCTATTGAATCAATGTGATAACCGTTTTTACAATTACAAACTCAGAGGAAGAATGAAATGGAAAAAATAAGTTTACTAACCTAATCTAAGAGCTTATATAGGGAGTGGGAAGTAGAGAACTTAATAACTAACTTTCCCTCTCTTGCCCTTCTACTAATACAAAGTAAGTAAATGACAACTTTATAAATGGAGTAGCACTTTTTACTCTTTTGACCCCCCCCCCCAAAATGAGAGTGAATGTTCAAGAGTCTCATTTTGGACTTGAATAATGTGTATGGATGGGGCATCAAAGGCTTGGTCATGATGTCTGCCAAGTTTTCTTCTGTGGGTATATGAATGATTTTGATGGCTCCTTCTTTGATTTTCTATCTGGTGAAGTGACAATCTATTGAGATATGCTTGCTTTTGTCATGAAGACATGGATTGAGAGCCATTTGATAAGTTGACTTGCTGTCAGTGTAAATGGTTGTAGGGAGTTGGACAGGTACTTGCAAATCCTTCAAGATATAGAGTACCCACTGCACTTCACAAGTTGTTGTTGCCATTTCCCTATACTCTACTTCAGCAGAAGACCTACTGACAGTAGTTTGTTTCTTGAACTTCCAATATATGAGAGAGGTGCCCAAGTAAATTGTGTAACCTTAATGCTTTTCCTAGTTTCAATACATCTAGCCCAATCACTGTCAGTATAAGAATGAAGTTTAAAATCATTTGAACTAGAGTAGAAAATCCCCAAACCTGGAGTTCCCTTCAAAAACCTTAACACCCTATGTACAACAGTCATGTGTACTTTTGAGGGGTTGCTCATGAACTGGGACAAGGACTGTACAACATAGGAGATATCAGGTCTTGTGACTGTTAAGTACAACAATTTTCCCATAATTTTTCTGTAAAGTTTGGGACCAGTTCTGTTGTTTTCATCAGCTTGGACAAGCTATAATTTGGAATCCATAGATGTTGTGAAAGGTTTGCTACCCAAGTAGCCAAAATCAGTTTGAAGATCTAGAGTGTACTTTCTTTGACACAAAGTTAACCCTTTGTCTGATCTTGCTACTTCAATACCCAACATATATTTTAAAACACCCAAATCCTTAATAGTAAACTTGTTGTGCAAAAAACTTTTAACATGCTGTATCTCTTCCATAGAGTCACCAGATACAATGAGATCATCAACATAACACACAATGACAGTGAAAGAAGTGGCAGTGTGTTTGGTAAATAAGGAATTACCAGCCTCAGACTGCACATAACCAATTTCAAATAAAGATTCAGAAAGCTTTGTGAACTATTTCTTTGAAGCTTGTTTCAAGCCATAAAGACTCTTATTCAGTTTAAAAATTCTTGTATCAGATTCAATGCAATAACTAGGTGGAGTTGTCATGTAAAATTCCTCAGTCAAATCACCATGTAAAAAGACATTATTCACATCTAACTGATGAATGAACCAATTTTTAGCTATAGCAACAGAGAGTAAAATTCTTACTGTGGTCACTTTAGCAACAGGACTAAAAGTTTCAAAGTAATCAAGTCCCTCTTGTTGAGTGTACCCTTTTGAAACCAACCTTGTCCTATATCTTTCTATAGACCCATCTTGTTTATACTTGATATTAAAAACCCATTTGCAACCAATACAATCTCTATTTGGTGGCAATGAGACTAAAGTCAATGTGTTAGTCCTTTCCAAGGCATCTAACTCATTTCTCATAGCTTGCTGCCAATTAGGATTGTCTTTGGCTTGTTTATAAGTTTTAGGCTCAATGTTTTGAGAAATGGATGTAGTAAACATTTTATGAGCCATAGAAAGTTTATCAGTAGACAAATAAGCAGAAATATCATATTGTTTGCCAGAAGAAACAATCATATTAACCTCAGGATTTTCAAGAATTTCAGGGATTAAAGATTGAGGCAAAAAAGTTTCATAAACTTTTAAGTAAGCAGGTTGTGATCTAGTTCTTGAAGACTTTCTGAGATTATCAGTTAAGGCATCATTAGAAAACACATGTTGAACAACATCTGCAGGTTCAATAGTCTGTCTATTAATAACATCAGGTTCAATAGCTTGCCTATTACTCAAAATAGGTTCAATAGCCTGCCTATTATTGACCACAGACTCATCATGTTCAGGAATAATAGGTTCAACGGTGTGACCATGGTTTTCAATTGCAGAATGAGAATCATGTGTAATAAATGAATCATCAGAATACTCTGGATTTAAAAAGGAATGTTTGACAATCAAATTTTGAACAAAATCATGGGCACCCTTCTTATCAGCATAGGGAAAGACATTTTCATAAAACACCACATTTCTAGAAATAAAAATCTTACCACAAACCAAATCAAGCACTTTATATCCCTTGGTTCCAAAAGGATATCCCAGAAAGACACATTTGACAGCCCTGAGATCAAACTTAGTTCTATTCACAGATAATGTTTTAGCAAACCATAAGCACCCAAAACTCTTAAGAAAAGAATAATCAGGTTGTTTCCCATATAATTTCTCAAAAGGAGATACATTATTGAGAACAACAGTAGGCATTCTATTGATAAAAAAAGCAGTAGTGAGAATGCACTCAGTCCAATATACAATAGGCAAAGAAGATTGAAATAACAGTGATCTAGCAACTTGCAAAAGGTGTTGATGTTTTCTCTCAACCAAACCATTCTGTTGTGGTGTTTCCACACAAGATGTTTGGTGAATTATGCCCAGAGAATGATAAAACTCATATAACAAAAATTCACATCCATTGTCACTCCTCGAAACTTTGATTTTCTTGTTGAATTGAGTAAGCACCATGTTGTAAAAAATTTCCAAAGAAATCTTGACATCAGATTTTGCTTTTAACAAATAAATCCATGTACATCTTGAATGATCATCCACCTTGGTGAGAAAATACTTAAAACCAGAATGAGAAGTTGCAGAAAATGGTCCCCATATATCACAATGTATCAAATCAAATGCTTATAGGAAAATGTTTCCTTTTCTGTTTAGCAAGAGGGCAAATTGTACAATTGTGAATATCAGAACATTTTAAGTCCAAACCCTTTATTTGCAACATATTGAAAGGAGACATATGGCCTAATCTAGAATGTCAAATGTTAAAAGTATCAGAATTGATGAAGCTGCAATTGAATGTCTTTGAATGTGCAACCCTAAGCAAGTATAGGCCCCGTATGTTGCTCAAATAGTAACCAATCACCTTGAGGGTAGACTTGTCCTGCAAAACACAGCTTGATGCCATAAAACTATCTGTACAATTTGAGTACCTGGTTAAATGACTTATAGACAACGGGTTAAAGGCAAAATCAGGAACATACAACACATTGTACAGTGTCAAATGTTCATTAAGAACAACTGTCCCCATATCCCCATATGTGATTAACATTATTAATATTTATTTGCTAATGTTGGGAGTGTAGTAAAACACTCCAAACTAGACACCATATGATTAGTAGCCCCAGTATTCAAGATCCAAGTAAAAGATATATCATGAACATGAGAAAGAAAGCAAGAAGCACTTCTTTGTTTACCTTGTGTAGAGGTGGAAGTGTCAGGATTGGCATGTGCAAATACACCAACAGCTGAATGAATGGACTCATTGACAGGTTTCTGGGCTTGTTTAGCTAAGGACAACAACTGCTCAAGAAGTTCTTGAGTGATCAGGGGATTAGACCCTATGGGAGCTTTCTCAGGAGAGGAGACTAAGGCATTTGCAGACCTATCTTTCACTTTCCCAACCCTTGGACCCTTCCAACCATGGGGATAACCTATCAATTCAAAGCATCTATCCACTGAATGACCATTCCCATTACAGTTAGAGCACTTCAACCCCTTCTTTTTATCCTTATAGAACCTAGAGTTGTTGGCTAACATTGCCACAAAATTAGGTAACTCAGGATTGGGCAAAAAAAGAGACCTTTGAGACTCTTCTTGAAGCAACAAGGCTAACACCTTAGCTAGAGGAGGAAATGACTAATGCAATAAAAACTGACTACGTATAGCAACATAAGACTCACTTAATCCAATCAAAAATTTCATCACACAATCTTGTACTTGAGCCGCAACATATTGCTTAGGAAGATCACATGAACAATTGGCCATAACACCACAATTACAAGTAAAGACAACCTTATTACTGACATGCTCATCCCACAAGTACTTGAATTCATTATAATAACTAACCAGAGTCTTGGAACCTTGAGCAATGTTAGTTAAAAAAAATTCTAGTTGAAAAATCTTTGACAAATCAGAACACTCATACCAAGCAACTAATTCACTCCACACTTCACGAGCGGTTTGAAAATACCTCAAAGTCTTCTTGATTTCAGGGGAGACCGAGTTGAGAATCCACTGCAACACCAGGTCATTTGCACGCACGCATGCCGCATAAACCACCCTATCACCATCAGGAGTTGGAACTGGTAGGGAACCATCCACAAGCGGAAGCTTGTTCTTCACGCTCAGACCGCGAGCCACCGATTGCCGCCATGAAATGAAATTCGCCCCATCGAGAGGCTCGAGAGCAATAGACATTGCTGGATTATCATTATGGTGAAAGAAGTAAGGAGAAAGCGGATTGACCGCAGGATCTAGCGAAAAGTTCGGAGCATTCGCCACCATTGAAAACAACCAACAACTGGAATAGATTGATCAAAGAAACGAACGAAAATCGCAAAAGCGATTCAAGAATTCCCAAACTTTCAACAAAAACTGTTGAAATAAAAAATACCCAATCGAAAATCGAATCAATCGATTCTGAATTTCGATAAAAAAACAAGAGAGAGAGTAAAACTCTAATCAGATGTGGAAGCTAAGGATCGAAATGGCATTGCCAGTATAAAACTGATACCATATTAACAATCTGAACTAGATTGTGAAAGAAAGAATAAGATTCTATTGAAGCAATGTGATAACCGTTTTTACAATTACAAACTCAGAGGAAGAATGAAATGGAAAAATTAAGTTTACTAACCTAATCTAAGAGCTTATATAAGGAGTGGGAAGTAGAGAACTTAATAACTAACTTTCCCTCTATTGCCCTTCTACTAATACAAAGTAAGTAAATGACAACTTTATAAATGGAGTAACACTTTTTACTCTTTATAATATATATATATATATATATATATATATATATATATATATATATATATATATGTGTGTGTTTAATTGGATTGAAGTCATTAGATAAAATATTCTGCTAACCCCATCACTCTGTTTCTTCATTTGCAATCTTCATCAAGTGTGATTACACATGGCAAGGTCAAGTTTCTCAAGACTAAATTCTTGAAAAATGGGGTTAAATGCTATCCTTTAGGTAATGTTCCTTTCTAGCTTTGTGAGTTAAAAATTAGTCGATGTACATATATAGAGAGTCAATTTTCCCGCTGAAAATGAAATGAATTTGCCGACCATTTGAATTCTACCGCCAATTTCCTGTTGGAGTATCGTCAGTAATTTTTATAGCTTTTTGCTATGACTTTCCCTCGTAAATCCATCGCCAATTAGCGACTATAAATTCCGTCGTCGAATTCCGTCATATGTCTGACATTTTCTTAGTGAAAATTATGGATAAAGAATATCAGCACAACATAAATAGTAGTCTTCGGGAGAAGAAAAATGATTATTCTTATAATTCTCTCTTATAGTCATTTGTAAAGAGGTTGATGAATTTGAGCTAGGAATTTCACACTTTCAACAATAATTCCAATGATCAACTATTTGTTTAGGGAAAGATTTATGTTTCCTTAGATATTAGTATATGGTATATATTTTCTTTATTGGACATGGTGTCTGCTAAATTTCTTGAATATAATTACCAAGAAGAATGGCCCCAACCAATTATCCCACATCTGAAATCACAAAATAAAGGTGGAGAGTCGCATGAATAAATTGAAAGGAGAGACTACCTTGTATAATCACGGAGCTGCGCGGTGAGCACAAAGCGAACTATTCTTTCGCCTTTTACTAAAGAATACCGTGTGCACGCCGCTATTCAAGCAGCATACGCTTCTTTTTGGAGAGTCCGTTCTAATAAGAAAGGCTCCAACAATTTAAATCTTACAATTTTTGTATTATGATTTTCATTCTGTTAATTTTTGTCTTGTTAAGTTAGACAAGTTGTTATATTAAAAGATTACTACTTCATGCAAAAATTAGGAAAGTATCAAGCCTTTGAGAATTTTTGAAAAGGCTGCCTACTTGGTGGCCTTACAATTAGTAGTTGTGAAAGTTTCAATATTAGAAAGCTGCTATGACTTTTATGATCGTGTGCAACTTTCCAATCAAAATTTGAAAAAGGCGAGGGGAAGGCAAGGTCTTACAATGACATCTGTAACTAAAATCTATCATCTTGAATGGATTCTTTAAAATAAATGAACAGATTCTTCAGTAATGCATATTATGCTAAAGTAGCTAGTAAAAGGGAAAAACATATGAGGTTATCGTCCCACATCGAGTAAATAGCAGGGAAATATGTGAGGTGAACAAGTATAAAAAGGGTAGGAGGTGCACCTGATTCCATACTTACCTGGACGGGGTCAATGGGCGATCAATAAGGCCCATGGCCTAGGTTAGCGACCTCCATTGCACTTAGGAGGGGCGCCCGCCTAAGGTCGGCCCAAGTGGTCGAGCCTACGTCATAATTTGTGTCAGAGGGGCCTGCGTTCGCGCGGCCCCTGCCCAATTTCAGTTCAGATTTATTTTGGCCCAGATTTTGAAGCCTGACCAATTTTGGTAAGTATGATACAGTGAATTGGTACTAAGTTACTACCAGGCTAGTTCAAAAATTTATTCAAAATTTTAATTTTAAATTAATTGTGTTGTTAGAGAGAGCTCAAAGTCTTTTATACCATATATAGATTATAGATTTTGATTGCACTTAATGTATTAAAATTCGCTTATTATGATTTTATGCCTTTTTGGCCTCTTCTGATTGGTGTAGTGGATAGTGGGACTACTCACCATATCACCTCTCAACTGGGAAACATAAGCCTCTACTATTCATACCAAGTTACATCTTCCATTGTTGTTGGTAACAGTGCTACTGCTGATATATAAAGAATGTTGATTTTCTTAAATGTTTCTTCTTTACAACATGATATGCCTGTTAAACTTAATCATGTCCAACATGTGCCTGATATAACAAGAAATCTGCTCAGCATTTCTCAGTTTCTTAAGGATAACTCTGCTGTGATTGAGTTCTATTCTCCTTTTTTTTTTTAAGGATCTAAATACACACAAGGTCCTTCTGCTACCATATGAACATTGAGCATGTAGTTAATAATAGACATCTTGTTGCTAATAGAGATGATTGTATCTCTTATGTTTCTTGTAATACTGCTTATGTAGAGGATAATAAGGCCCTACTTTGGCATGATAGATTGGGGCATCCTTGTTTGCAAACACTTTCGAGTGTTTTTCAGCGTTTGAAATTGTCTAAAATGCGTCCTATTCCATTTTGTAAGTCCTGCAAATTTGGAAAAATGCATCAAATGTCATTTCCTTCTGTCGATCATGCTTCAACCGCTCCATTTGATGTTATACATATGGATGTGTGGGGTCCCTCTTCTTTTACTTTAGTGGATGGATATAGATATTATCTTGTTATTGTGGACGAGTTCACACGATGCTCTTAGTTATATCATTTATGTTTGAGATCTGAAGTGGCTTCTGTGGTTCATCAGTTCTTTGCTTTGCGCTTGACACATAGTTAATAAGGGCAACAACTGAGATTGAGTGATTCATCTTTGCGCTTGGGGCAATGACACAGCTAGTGAGGTTCTAACCGAGGTGCGTCTATTGCTGGTTGAAACTATTTCCAAACACCCTCTTTGGCTTGAGTTTATCTTTAGCCTTTGAGAATTTTTGAAAGGGATGCCTTTTTGGTGGCCTTACAATTGTTAGTTATTAAAGTTTTAAGTATAAAATTATACAAGCCCCTATTATATTGATACTATACGCTACCGATTCCTAATATAACAGCTTTTACGTGTTCTCGCTCGTTTTGGGTGTTTTATTGTCCTAAATCTGATGTTGTATTATAATCTCATATATAATCATATTTCCTGCATTTTTGGTTTCCATAGTGATGTATTATTTATATAAATTCTTTTTTTTTTGTGAAGTGAAAGTGGAGTATTGAAGACTGTTATCTTGGGCCTATTTTTAAGACATGAAGCAAGTTGGATTAAAGACATGTTCTCACTCTACTGGCCCCGGCCCAACCCAACCCAACCCATTTCTCTTCACTCTTGTTTAATGTAACAATACATATAATCTGTTTTGGTTGTACCATACAATTAGTGCACATGCAACTAACTCTTATTTGAATCAAATTATTCTCCAACATGTGATGTTAGACTTCGCAACATTATCCATCTTCAGTTTTAAGATCTTGGGAAGCAGTTTTTTTTTTTTTTTTGAAGGAAAACACCAGCTCAAAATTAACAAGAGAAGTCGCTCCGAGCAGTAGTACTGTAGTAGTGATCCAAGAGGGAATATCTGTCCCAACCCAATCCTGAGGGTGAGTGGATTTAGATCCAATTTTTGCCAACTTGTGTGCTGTAAGATTCTTTTGGCGGGGAATATACCAGACGCCTTTCATCGAGGCTTCTTGAAACAGATTTTGGATAGCAATTAAGAGGTGTTCTTCTGGTCCCAGGAGCTCGAGGGGGTTTTTCACTGCATGAATGGCGTCCGTGCAATCAGAGAAGATGTGAATGTTATTGAGCCCCAGGGAGATTCCAAGTTCCAGGCCCAAGGAGATAGCCATGAGTTCTGCCATGAGCACCGAACCTGGAGAATTGATCCTATGATAGCCAACAGCCTTGAGCTCTCCATTTCGGTCGAACACAACAAAACCGACTCCATACTCCAGATTTTTGTCATTGAAAGCAACATCAATAGAAATTGCTGGCTAGAGAGAGCCCATTTTTCGGGCATTCAGTGGAAGAGAAGCTGTAGAGGGCTAAGTGGGGGAGGGAAGGTTTTGTCTAGCATTACGAAAGTTATTCAGGAAGGCAGAGGTCCAAGAGATATTAATTTTGAACAGAGTGTCACGAGAGGCATTTTTTGTCCTCTTTCCATGTGTGAGGTTGCAATGTTCTTTCCAAATTCCCCAGGCTTTGATGCAGAAGTCTTCGAATTCAGATCGGGTAGAGTTATGTTCCATGCACATGAGGAGGTCAAGGATTGGAATGTATTGCGCCTTCTTGAGAGTTGGCCACCACTCTGTTTCTTTCCACGCGCCTTTGGGGACCTGTCAAAAGAATAAGGCATGTTTAGTATCGGCCCAAAAGTTTCCACAAAGGACGCACCTGGGATCGCAAGACTCATGGTGAGCATTGAGGTTCGCTTCCGAGGCGATGATAATGTGGGACACCTTCCACATGAAGATTTTGATTAGGTGGGATGTGAAGATTCGGATTTTGTTCCACCACGAAGAAGAGTGGTTAGTTGAGGATTGGTCCAGTGCATTCGATCTCTTTGGAGGTCTAGGAGATCTGTGCCAATAACCTGTTTTGATAGAGTAGTGACCTTTTCTTTCAAATTTCCATTAACATGAGTCTTTGTTGCTCCCTCTAGAGATGGGCGTGCGGATAATAGCGTCCACTTCAAAGGGGAGTAAAATCTCGTGGAGTTTATGGACGTCCCATTGCTTGGAGAGGAGGATGAGATCTTCAACTTGAACATCGATATCCAAAGAAACATTAGATCAGATGATTCTTCCATGAGCAAGACCCCGGAATCCACACATCTCTTCGAGCATTGATATTTTTGCCCGACCCAATTTTCCATATAAGGCCCCGATTTCAGGATATCCTTGCTCCAGCAGATAGACCTCCACACATAGGAAGGGTTAGAGCCAATGGTAGCCTCCATAATGTCAGTATGCTTGAAGTACTTGGCTTTGAAGATTTTAAAGACGAGGAAGTCCGGGTTACTGATCATTTGCCATACTTGCTTGGCCAGTAGAGCTCTATTAAAATGGACGAGGTTTCTAAAGCCCATTGCCACCCCCACCCCCAACTTTGGGTTTGGTGAGGATTTTTCAATCCTACCAGTGGATTTTCTTCTCACTGCCTTTGACCCCAACCAGAACTTAGCGCATATACTCTCGATTTCTCCACATATGGAAGTCAGAATTTTGAAGCAGGACATAGCGTAAGCGGGGATAGCTTGAATAATCGATTTAATGAGAACCTCACTGCCCCCGTCCGAGAAGAATTTGTTTTTCCACCCATCAATTCTTTTGGCAACTCTGTCTCAAATGTAGCCAAACTGGGGTCTTTTGCTTTTTATATAGAAGGTACGAAGTCCCAGATATATCTCGTGGCCTTGACACACTTGGATTTGGAGAATATTCTTAGTGACATGAATGTTTGAAGGGAGCATTTTTTCACTGGATGTGATGGCCGATCTGTCGTAGTTGATCAGCTGACCAGAAGCTCTCTCGTATGATCTAAGGCAAAACTTGATGTTCTCACAGTCCTCTTTAGTCGTTTTGAAGAAGACCAGACTATCATAAGCAAAGAAAAGGTGGGAGATAATCAGTCATCTTCGGGCTACTAGAACTCCATTGATTTTCTTGTCATTGGCGAAGGTGGTAAGGATCGATGGAGAAGAGGCCTTGAGAGCATAGAACAAAGAGTTAGGGGGAGAGGGGGTCCCCTTGCCTGAGGTCTCTAAAAGGAATAACTCTATCAATAACATTGTCGTTGACTTTGATAGAGTAGGAGACAGAGGTAACACATCTCATAATCAGGTTGACCCATCGATCATTGAATCCAATTTTAGACAAGAGGGATTTGAGGTAGCTCAATAATAAAATCATCATCCACATATTACATAGGTTGATTCTGAAAAGCTTAATCCTGGTTTATGTCAGCTGGCATTATAAGGGCCTTTTCCACACAAATACAATCCCATATTTTACTAATTTTCTTCCCAGCATCTCTCCAGATCACTTTCGTAGTGTTTACCATATTCAAAATGTGGTATCCACTATTTCCCATCCCACATCGAAAGTATATGAAACCACATCAATGACACAGAGTTAATAAGGGCAACAACTGAGATTTAGTGATTTATCTTTGCGCTTGGGGCAATGACGCAGCTAGTGAGGTTCTAACCGAGGCGCGTCTATTGCTGGTTGAAAACTATTTCCAAACCCCCTCTTTGGCCTGAGTTTTGCTCAGGCCTTCGAGAATTTTTGAAAGGGCTGCCTTTTTTGGTGGCCTAACAATTCTTAGTTATTAAAGCTTATTATTGAAGTTTCAGTACAAGAAAAAAAACTTTTATACACTATGCTGCGTTTGATTTAGAATCTAGTTTTCAAATCCTACATTCAATTCACATCTACAAATACCTATAAAATTTATTATTACTCTTTTCAATATATCACACTTTATTACTCTTAATATAATATAATAATACAATATCAACATTGATTTGACATAAAGTTAAATCTCACCCTACTCAAATCCCAAAACAAACACATACATTTATTATTCATCAAGGATTCTAAATCCCTAGATCAGATTATAATATAGGTCAAGTTTAGTGAGTTAGAAAATTGTATTATAATTGATTAAATTAATCAAATAAGGAAAAATTACAATTAGATACAAGATTTGAGTACAAATAACAACCAGGTACAAAGTGCAGAAATTTGAACTAAAGTACGATCGTACTTTAGTTCAAATTTTTTAAATTTTCTGCACTTTTATATTTGATTATATTGTTTTGGGTGACTTTGTAGTGTAATGTTTTTTTCCCATCAAATAATTCAAGTTCATAGCGTGATTCATAGAAACCAACTCTAATACTATTAACATTTCACTTCATATATGGTGAATTCAGCAAAACTCTTATGATTTTGTTTTAACTTTTCCTCCCAAAACATAACCCAAAATATACCAGATTATTGCTCACGCTTGAAACAAAGAGACCCCAGTTTTGTACATTTGAGTGTTCGTTTTCCACAGACGATCACTTTTATGAAGATAATTTCCAGATCATGCAAGCTAAGGTTTTAATCAGTCAGGGGTGACACAGCCATGTGCCGTGCGCTTGTCTCCACCCAAACAAGGCCCTAAGTATTAAATTTCTTATTATAATATATATATAATATATATATATATATATATATATATGATTTTGATATGGAGTCTAATATTGAGCTCCTTATGGAGCCTAATAGATTTTTTACCCGGTCCGAACCCAACTCAACCCGACTCAAAACCGGCCCAAATGGTTCATGGTTCACCCGGCCCGAACGGTTGATGGTTTAGGGTTTACGATTTATGGTTTAGGGCTTAGTTTGAGAATGTCACATAAACTATTAGGCTCCATAAGTTTATGGTTTATGGTTTATGAATTTTATATGTCTCACCTGATTCGTCCACAAGGGACAGAACCACAAAAAATACGACCAAAAAAAAAAATTCAGTGGCCGATGCAACTTGCGAGAGCCGTATTTCTAGTCCCATGAAGTGAAATTGAAGCTGATATTCCACCCCATTTTACCCCAACCGTAGAATCATTTTGGAAAAATTGGTTTTCAACCAATAAATTAAATTAATATTTAATGGTCAATTATTGAAATTAAATGTATATTTAATTGTCATTTAATTAGAGTGTGAGACACTCGTGACCAATTAAACGAGAGTTTAAAGTTTGATTAAAAAAAATTAAACAGTAGACGCATGTAGACGTCTGAGACATCCAGATTCATTGATGTTTCAAATCATATTGTAACGTCAGATGTTAAGTGATGACTTTAAGTGTCATTAGTGAAGAAGTTTCAAAACGGAAATAATTTTAATGGATAAATTAATTGTCATTATGAGCTCGAATCAAAATGATAGACAAAATCTAGTATGAAAATTTGCATACATGAAAAAACTTTAATTTACAACCAGATTTTGTAATTGGTGAAGGTAAGACAAAATTGAGTGGTTCATGGTTCACTCGGCCCAAGTGGTTCATGGTTCACCCAACCCGAATAGATCATAATTTAGTGTTTAGGGTGTAGATGGTTGATTTAGGGCAATTTTATAGATTTTCATACATGAAAATTTTCACACTAGACCTACTCAAAATGATATTATGTCTCCCACCTGATGGACATACCTATAAATAGACCGCATGCATTTGTTCATTTTCATCGTTAAAAATCGAATTGGACGAGAAGCTTTTACAAAGTGCACATAATTATATGTTCAATACTGTCAGTAAATTGAGAGGGTAACTTCGACTATCCGTTCTAGAGTGTCCCAGGAACAGAATGCAGACCTCATACGTAGCTTTGATGGGGAGGAATTTCGTCTGGCGCTGTCTCAAATGCACAAGGATAAGTCGTCGGGACCTGATGGTTTTAACCCGACATTCTACAAGAACTTTTGGGCTCGATTGGTCCTGATATTGTGGAAAATGGGATTCAGTGGCTTGAGACGGGAGTCTCTCCAGATGGGCTGAACAACATGACTGTGGTTCTCATCCCGAGAGTTGCCCAACCTACGACAATGGCCGAGTTGCGACCGATATCTCTATGCAATGTTGTCTACAAAATTGTGTCAAAGGTCTTGTGTAACAGATTGAAAAATGTCTTGCCTTCACTTATTGATGAAGCGCAATCCGCTTTTCAGCCCGGACGGTCCATTCAGGATAATGCTCTTATTGCCTTTGAAGCCCTTCATGCAATGCATATGATCGGATCGATTGGAGATATCTCGAGTCTGTGCTCCGTACAATGGGGTTTGCTGATATTTGGGTTCGGTGGATTGGCTTATGTGTCCGAACTGTTTCTTACTCGTTCTTGGTGAATGATGAACTTGTGGGCCCCGTGTTACCGGGTCGAGGTATCAGACAGGGAGACCCGTTATCGCCTTACCTGTTCATCCTGTGTGCTGAAGGCTTATCGGGTATTCTGAATCAACAAAACAGACAAGGGAGTTTACATGGGCACAGAGTCTGTCGGCGTGCCCCAGCTATTTCACATTTGTTTTTTGCGGATGACTCTTTGATTTTTTGTCAAGCCTCTCGACAGGAGTGTAGTTCCTTGAAGAATACACTGAATCTTTATGAACGGGCCTCGGGCCAGGCTATAAATTATGGAAAACTGGTATTCTTTATAGCCCAAATGTGAGTGTCGAACGGCAGTAATCCGTTAAACACGGGCAGATACCTGGGACTGCCGTCCCTAATTGGAAGAGGGAAATTTGAGATCTTTAGATATGTGAAAGATCGCCTTTGGGAAAAACTTCAACATTGGCGAAGAAAGAAAATTTCGAAGGCGGGAAAAGAGATTCTAATTAAAGCGGCGGCCCAGTCTATTTCGGCCTATTGTATGAGTACATTTCTACTCCCGCCAACTCTCATTGACGAATTACACAGAATGTTTAATGCATATTGGGGGGGGGGGCACGGCTTGGATCCCAAGAAGGGGGTAAAATTGTCAACGTGGGAGGCTTTATTTAAACATAAAAACGGTGGTGGAATGGGTTTTAGGAATTTGTATATTTTTAATATAGCGATGCTTGGCAAACTGGTCTGGAGATTGCATAAGAATCTGACCTCTCTTATTGGTCGTATTTTGAAAGCATGATATTTTGCGAGTTCTGATGTTCTTGACGCAGGATTGGGGAATAATCCTAGTTTCACGTGGAGAGGTATTCATACAGCCCTTGGGCTTGTTGGCAAGGGTGTCCGTTGTACGGGTGTGGGGGGCTTCATGGTTGGATAGTGATCTTGGGTTTACTTTGACTACCCCTGTTGTTCCAAATTTCGAAGATATGGTCGTCCAAGATCTTTTTATTCCAGATACGAGACATTGGGATGTTGAGCTTATTACCGAGGCCTTTAACACAACTGATAGTGAGAAGATTTTACGAACTTCACCTGCCCCGAGTGATATTCCGGACAGAAGGATTTGGCATTTTGATTGGCGAGGAGGATATACGGTGAAATCTGGTTATCATCTCGCTTTGCGCATTATTGATGATATGCACGTGTTTGAGGAGACGGCTTGGAAGAGAATCTGGAGATATAAGGTCCCGCCTAAAATTCGGGTGTTTTATTGGCGATTGTGTAAAGGTTGGTTAACTGTGAAAGCAAAAATTGCAGGCTGGTATGTGGGGGTGTCGAGTATTTGCCCATTATGCTCTAGTGCTAGTGAGACGGTCTGGCACCTATTTGTAAACTGTGAGTTTGTGAGAAGATGTTGGGAGGCGCTGCAGCTCTGGAACAAGGTCGATAGACTTTGTTATGAAGTCGACTCGGTAAATGCCTTGTTTCTACGGCTTCTATCGTTGTTGGAGAGTAGGGAGATGGAAAGCACGATGGCGATGTTGTGGGGGGTATGGCGTTCATTTAAATGAGCTTGTTTGGAAGGATGTCATTCGGACCCCCAAAACAAGCGGTTGGCTTTTTCTATATTTGCCATTACGGAATGGCAAGATGTTAAATACTTTTGTTAAGCAGCCATGAACAACGAGGTGTAGAAGGTGGGCACTCCGGCCCCTGGTTTCATTAAATGCAATGTCGATGGAAGTTTTTTTTGGGATACTTTGGAAGCGAAATTTGGTATGGTTATTAGGGATGAAGGGGTGAGTTCATAGCATGTCTAAGCGATGGTCTATCAAGTCCGATGAGTGTGGACGTTGGCGAGGCTTGGGGAGTGGGCCGGTTATTAAATGGATGACCGCTTTGGGTTTCGGTGGTGGTCATTGAAACGGACTCGAAACATGTCGTGGATGCTTATAAACGTCGAGATAAGGGGATCGACCTTTGAGGATTATATAGCGAATGGGAAAATTTGGTTGTGAAACTATCCATCTATCCTTTGTTAGTTGGATCTCTAGAGATGCCAATCTTTTGGCTCATCGATTGCTCGGGCTTCTCGTAATTTTAATAGCCCCTAGTATTGTTGGGTTGAGCCACCAAACTTTGTGGATGACCTACTCAATAATTGCACGGAGTGCATTTAGTTTGTCTTTCTTTCAAAAAAAAATAAAAAAAAAATACTAATGTATCACTCATTACATACACGCACATTGAATGTAGCATCCATCGTCTTGAATAGAAACATTAGTATCGTTTACTATAAATGAACAAGATATACAATAGTGCATACTATGCTAACGTTTTATTTTATCCTGGTAAAACTGTAAAAGTGTAAAAGTTTGTACTCCCTTTGTTCTAATTTTGATTGTCCACTTTTCGTAAATAGACGTCCTAATTTTGTTTGACCATTTTCTAAAAAGGAAATAAAACAACTTTCAATAATATTTAATACTATTATTTCCCTCCACCAAACCCACTTTACACCATTTAATACTATTATTTCCCTCCACCAAACCCACTTTACATCATTGAATACTATTATCTCCTATTTTTTCTTAATCTCAATCAAACTCATTTTACCCACTTTACACCATTTAATACTATTATCTCCTATTTTTTCTTAATCTCCGTAATACAAAGAATCAGGATAATAAAAAAATAGGATGAAGGGAGTACAATATATGAATTTCTTATCCCACATCGGGTAAGCAATAAAAGACAAATGAGAAGTAAGCATTATTAAAACGGTAGGAGGTGCACCTGATTCCATACTTACCTGGACGGGGTCAACGAGTGATCAATAAGGCCCATGGCCTAGGTTGACAACCTCCATTGCACTTAGGAGGGGTGCCCGCTTAAGGTCGGCCCAAGTGGTCGAGCCTACGTCATAATTTGTGTCAGAGGGGGCCTGCGTTCGCGCGGCCCCTGCCCAATTCCAGTTTAGAATTATTTGGCCCAACTTTTGAAGTTAGACCCTTTATAGATAAAACATTCTGCTAGCCCATCATTTCTTCATCATCAAGTGCGATTGTTCTCTGAATTCTTGAAAAAATAGGTTAGATGCTATCTTTTTATGTAAAGTTCCTCTTTTGCTTTATGAGTTAAAATTTGTTGATGCCCATAATATATGGAGGAAATTTTCCTATTGAAAATGATGAGGAATTACCTACAGTTTGAATGAACTCTGTTGCCAATTTCCAATAGAATCAATATTTCTTTTTAGCATTTTTCCATGACTTCCGTTTTAAATCCGTCGCCAATCACCAATGAAAATGTTTGTTGACAAATTCCATTGTATGTCCGATTCGTTGGACGATAGTATTTGACAAATACCTACAGTTTGAGTGATTCATCTTTGTTAAGCAGCCATGAACAACGGGGTGTAGAAGGTGGCACGCTCCGGCCCCTGGTTTCATTAAATGCAATGTCGATGGAAGTTTTTTTTGGGATACTTTGGAAACAGGGACTGGTATGGTTATTAGGGATGAAGGGGGTGAGTTCATAGCATGTCGAACGATGGTCTATCCGGGTCTGATGAGTGTGGACGTTGGCGAGGCTTGGGGAGTGGCCGAAGCTATTAAATGGATGACCCACCTGGGTTTCCAGCGGGTGGTCATTGAAACGGACTCGAAACATGTCGTGGATGCTTATAAACGTCGAGATAAGGGGGATACGACCTTTGAGGATTATATAGCGAATGGGAAAATTTGGTTGCGAAACTATCCATCTATCACTGTTAGTTGGATCTCTAGAGATGCCAATCTTTTGGCCCATACAATTGCTCGGGCTTCTCGTAATTTTAATAGCCCCTAGTATTGTTGGGTTGAGCCACCAAACTTTGTGGATGATCTACTCAATAATTGCACGGAGTGCATTTAGTTTGTCATTCTTTCAAAAAAAAAATACTCAGTAAATTAGGAACTAATGTATCACTCATTACATACACGCACATTCAATGTAGCATCCATCGTCTTGAATGGAAACATTAGTATCGTTTACTATAAATGAACAAGATATACAATAGTGCATACTATGCTAACGTTTTTTTTTTATCCTTGTAAAAGTGTAAAAGTTTGTACTCTCTTTATTCTAATTTTGATTGTCCAATTTTCGTAAATAGACGTCCTAATTTTGTTTGGTTCATTTCCTAAAAAGAAAATAAAACAACTTTCAATAATATTTAATACTATTATTTCCCTCCACCAAACCCACTTTACACCATTTAATACTATTATTTCCCTCCACCAAACCCACTTTACACCATTTAATACTATTATCTCCTACTTTTTCTTAATCTCAACCAAACCCACTTTACACCATTTAATACTATTATCTCCTACTTTTTCTTAATCTTCGTGACCACAGTAACCGGATAATAAAAAATAGGACGAAGGGAGTACAATATATGAATTTCTTATCCCACATCGGGTAAGCAATAAAAGACAAATGAGAAGTAAGCATTATTAAAACGGTAGGAGGTGCACCTGATTCCATACTTACCTGGACGGGGTCAACGGGTGATCAATAAGGGCCATGGCCTAGGTTGACAACCTCCATTGTACTTAGGAGGGGTGCCCGCTTAAGGTCGGCCCAAGTGGTCGAGCCTACGTCATAATTTGTGTCAGAGGGTGCCTGCGTTCGCGCGGCCCTTCCCCAATTCGAGTTTAGAATTATTTGGCCCAACTTCTGAAGTTTGACCCTTTATAGATAAAACATTCTGCTAGCCCATCATTTCTTCATCATCAAGTGCGATTGTTCTCTGAATTCTTGAAAAAATAGGTTAGATGCTATCTTTTTATGTAAAGTTCCTCTTTTGCTTTATGAGTTAAAATTTGTTGATGCCCATAATATATGGAGGAAATTTTCCTATTGAAAATGATGAGGAATTACCTACAGTTTGAATGAACTCTGTTGCCAATTTCCAATGGAATCAATATTTCTTTTTAGCATTTTTCCATGACTTCCGTTTTAAATCCGTCGCCAATCACCAATGAAAATGTTTGTTGACAAATTCCATTGTATGTCCGATTCGTTGGACGATAGTATTTGACAAATACCTACAGTTTGAGTGATTCATCTTTGCGCTTGGGGCAATGACGGAGCTAGTGAGGTTCTAACCGAGGCGCGTCTATTCATCTTTGCACTTGGGGCAATGACGCAGCTAAAATCCTGGTTTATGTCAGCTGCATTCCAAATTTCCAATTACAATAAAGGGCTTTTCCACACAAATACGATCCCATATACTAATTTTCTTCTCAGCATATCACTTTCGTATTGTTTACCATATTCAAAGTGGTACTACTATCCAGTGTTTCCCATCCCACATCAAAAATACACAAAACCACATCAAAGACACAGAGTTAAAAGGGCAACAGCTGAGATTGAAAAATTCATCTTTGCGCTTGGGGCAATGACGCAGCTAGTGAGGTTCTAACCGAGGCGCGTCTATTGCTGGTTGAAAACTATTTCCAAACCCCCTCTTTGGCCTGAGTTTTGCTCAGGCCTTTGAGAATTTTTGAAAGGGCTGCCTTTTTTGGTGGCCTTACCATTGTTAGTCATTTAACGTTTGAATAGAAGAGGCTGCAATGATTTTTTTATTGTGGCTACTTTTATGTAGGCATGCTTAAAAAAGTTGTAATCGCCAGGTTTGTATTTTGCCGGATCGGCGGTTACACAATTTCGGATTGAAAATCGAACATAATTCTTAAATGATATGATTTTGATCTGGTTAGAGGTATCTAAAACTGGGAACCGGCAGTTCCATCTTAAACTTTTTTAAAAATAAAAATTTTAATCCGGCAGCCTAAATCAAGTGTCGGAGATTATTTTATCGCTTGAGAACGAACTGTCAGTTCTAACCGACGAACTGGAACCAACCGTTAAATTAACGAGAAAAATAATTTTTTTTTCTTCTGAATTTTAATGGCTATCTTAAGAGTAAAAGTGTTACTCTACTGTTAAAGTTGCTATTTCACTTATGTAAAAAGCCAATGTGGCAGTTATGGTAGTTAGAAGTTAGTTATACAATTTCCCTCTTTTATATAGGGCTAATCAAATTAGGTTAGACTCACTTTTCCATTTCATACGTTTTTCATATTTGTAATCCAATACTTTTTCATTGATTCAAGATTCGTCTTCTTCTTCTTTACAATCTGCTTTAGATTGTTAATATAGTATCAGTTTTATACTGGTAATGTCATTTCGATCCTTCGATCGCTTCCGCATCTGATAGAGTTTTACGCTCATTTGTTTTTTTTCATCATCGATTGAAATAGATTTCTGTTGGGTGTTTGTGATTTCGTTGAAATCTTTGGGGTTTTTGGTTTGCGCTTGCAAATTCGTTCGTCTCTTGTTCGGATTTTCCAGTTCTTGGGTTCGTTTTCAATGGCGGCACAACCTTCTCTTGATCCTGCGGTCAATCCGCTTTTTCTCCGTATTATCTTCACCACAATGATAATCCCGCGATGTCGATTGCTTTGGAGCCTCTGGGGCGAATTTCATTTCTTGGATGCAATCTGTGGCTCGTGGCTTGAGCGTGAAAAACAAAATTCTGTTGGTGGATGGCTCGCTTCCAGTCCCGACTCCTGATGGTGATAGGGTGGTGTATGCGGCGTATGTCTGTGCGAATGACTTAGTCTTGCAGTGGATACTCAACTCAGTCTCTCCTGAAATCAAGAAGACCTTGAGGTACTTTCAGACTGCCCGTGAGGTTTGGTGTGAGTTGATTACTCGTTATGAGTGTTCTCATTTGTCCAAGATTTTTCAACTTGAGAAATCTTTAACTAACAATGCTTAGGGTTCTAAAAACCTGGTTAGTTATTACAATGAATTTAAGTACCTATGGGATGAGCATGTTAGTCATAAGGCTGTTTTCGCTTGTAATTGTGGTGCTATGGGCAATTGTGTGTGTGATCTTCCTACGCAATATGCTGCTGCTCAAGAACAGGATTGTGTTATGAAGTTTCTGATAGGGTTGAGTGAGCCTATGCTCCTATCCGTAGTCAGTTTTTACTACATAAGTCATTTCCTCCCCTAGCTAAGGTGTATGCCCTGTTGTTGCAAGAAGAGTCTCAGAAGTCTCTTGTTTTGCCTAATTCTGTAATGCCTGACTCTGTGGCTATGCTAGCAAACAACTCTAGGTTTTTACAAAGATAAGAAGAAGGGGTTGAAGTGTTCTCATTGTAATGGGAATGGGCATTCTGTGGATAGGTGTTTTGAGCTAATAGGTTATCCCCCTGGTTGGAAAGGTCCAAGGGGTGGGAAAGGGAAAGATAGGTCTGCAAATGCTTTAGTTTCTTCTCTTGAGAAAGGTTCCATAGGGTCTAATCCTCTCATCACACAAGAACTTCTGGAGCAGTTGTTGTCTCTAGCTAGAAATGCTCAGAAACCTGTCCATTCAGCTGCTGGTGTGATTGCTCATGCCAACCCTACTGAAAATTCCACCACTTCAGGTATACAGGGAAGTGCTTATTGTTTTCATTCTCATTCTCCTAGTCATAATAGGTATTTTACTTGGATTTTAGACACTGGAGCTACTGATCACATGGTGTCTAGTTTGGAGTGTTTTACTACACCTCCATCACTAGCTAATGTTAAAATAAGTCTTCCAAATAATATTGTTTCTACTGCCACCCATATGGAGACAGTTGTTCTTAATGAACACTTGACATTGTATAATGTGTTATATGTCCCTGACTTTCCTTTTAACTTGTTGTCTATAAGTTATTTAACAAGATATTCCAATTGCACAGTTAGTTTTATGGCATCAAGCTGTGTTTTGCAGGACAAGTCTACCCTCAAGGTGATTGGTTCTGCTGAGCAACATGGAGGGTTATATTTGCTTAGAGTTGCACATTCAGTCCATTCTGTTGCAGCCTCTTCATATTCTGGTTCTGGTACTTTTACCATTTGGCATTCTAGACTAGGACATATGTCCCCTTCCACTATGTTACAAATAAAAGGATTGGATTTGAAATCTTCTGATATTCATACTTGTACAACCTGTCCTCTTGCAAAACAGAAAAATAAGCCTTTTCCCATTAGTACTTCTTCATCTCTTGCTTGTTTTGATTTGATACACTGTGATATATGGGGGCCTTTTTCTGCCACTTCTCATTCTGGTTTTAAATATTTTCTCACCATTGTGGATGATCATTCAAGGTGTACATGGATTTATTTGATGAAAGCTAAGTCTGATGTCAAGGTTTCTTTTGAAAAATTTTATAATATGGTGCTTACTCAATTCAATAAGAAAATTAAAGTTTTGAGAAGTGACAATGGTTGTGAGTTTTTGTTATATGATTTTTATCATTCATTAGGCATTATTCATCAAACATCCTGTGTGGAAACACCACAACATAATGGTTTGGTTGAGAGAAAGCAGCAACATCTTTTACAAGTGGCTAGGGCCTTGTCATTTCAATCTTCTTTACCAGTTGTGAGTGCATTCTTACTGCAGCTTTTCTGATTAATAGAATGCCTACTCTTGTTCTTAATAATATGTCTCCCTTTGAAAAGTTATATGGAAAACACCCTGATTATTCTTTTCTTAAATGCTTTGGGTGCTTATGTTTTGTAAACACTTTGACTGTAAACAGAACTAAGTTTGATCCAAGAGCTGTCAAATGTGTATTTTTGGGATATCCTTTTGGAACCAAAGGATATAAATTGCTTGATTTGGTCACTGGTAAGATTTTTATCTCCAGAAATGTGGTTTTTTATGAAAATATTTTTCCATATGCTGATAAGAAGGGAGGTCATGACTTTGTTCAAACTTTGATTGCTACTGATTCTTTTTTAAACCCAGATTTTGTTGAGGATCCTTCTATTACTTAGGTTAATTCTGACCCTGAAGCTCATGGTGAGTCTGTTGACATTCATAGACAGACGATTGAACCTGATTTTACTAATAGACAGGCTATTGAACCTGCTGATATAGTCCCAAATGTGGTTTCTAGTGATGTATTGACTGATAATCTCAGAAACTCATCTAGATCTAGATCTCAACCTGCTTACTTAAAAGTATATGAAACTTCTTTACCTCAATCTTTGATTCCTGAGAATCCTGAGGCTAATTTGATAGTTTCTTTTGGGAAACAATATGATATATCTGCCTATTTGTCTACTGATAGACTTTCTTCTGCTCACAAAGTGTTTACTGCATCCATCTCTCAACAAATTGAACCAAAAACATACAAACAAGCCAAAGATGATCCTAATTGGCAGCAAGCTATGAGAAATGAGTTAGATGCCTTAGAAAGGACTAACACATGGTCTCTAGTATCATTGCCACCAAATAGAGATTGTGTAGGTTGTAAATGGGTTTTTAAAATCAAGTATAAGCAAGATGGCTCTATAGAAAGATATAAAGCAAGGGTTGGTTGCTAAAGGGTACACTCAACAAGAGGGAGTTGATTACTTTGACACTTTTAGCCCTGTTGCTATAGTGACCATAATAAGAATACTACTCTCTGTTGCAGTTGCCAAGAATTGGTTCATTCATCAATTAGATGTAAACAATACCTTTTTACATGGTGATTTGACTGAGGAAATTTACATGACATCACCACCTAGTTATTGCATTGATGGTGGTACAAGAGTTTGTAAACTCAACAAAAGTCTTTATGGTTTGAAACAGGCTTCAAAACAATGGTTCACCAAACTCTCTGAATCCTTATTTGAAATTGGTTATATGAAATATGAGGCTGATAATTCCTTATTTACAAAGCAAACTGACATTTCTTTTACTGTCATTGTGTGCTATATTGATGATCTCACTGTCTCTGGTAATTCTATGGAAGAAATACAACCTGTGAAAAGTTTTCTGCACAACAAGTTCACCATTAAAAACTTAGGTGTTTTAAAATATATGTTGGGCATTGAAGTAGCTAGATCAGAAAAGGGCTTAACTTTGTGTCAAAGAAAATACACTCTAGATCTTCTTACTGATTTTGGCTACTTGGGTAGCAAGCCATGTACAACACCCATGGACTCCAAATTACAGCTTATACAAGCTGATGAACACAACACCACTAATCCCAAACTCTACAGGAAAATTGTGGGAAAATTACTTTACTTGACAGTCAAAAAACCTGATATCTCTTATGCTGTTCAATCTCTTTCCTAATTTATGAGCAATCCCTCCAAAGAACACATGACTGATGTACATAGGGTACTAAGATATTTGAAAGGTACATCAGGTTTGGGTATCTTTTACTCTAGCTCAAATGACTTTAAACTTCATTCTTATACTGACAGTGATTGGGCTAGGTGTGTTGAAATAAGAAAGAGTATTACTGGTTACACAATATACTTGGGCAACTCTCTCATATCCTGGAAGTCCAAGAAACAAAATACAGTTAGTAGATCATCTGCTGAAGCAGAATACAGGGCAATGGCAACCACAACATGTGAAGTGCAATGGATTCTCTACATCCTAAAGGATCTCAATGTACCTGTTCAGCTACCAACAACCATCTACACTGACAGCAAATCAGCATACCAAATGACTCTCAATCCTTGTCTTCATGACAAAAGCAAACATATCTCAATAGATTGCCACTTCACCATACAGAAGATCAAAGAAAGGGCCATCAGAATAATTCACATACCCACAGAAGAAAACTTAGCAGACATCATGACCAAACCATTGCTGTCAACTCTATACAACACATTCAAGTCCAAAATGAGACTCTTGAACATCCACTCTCATTTTGAGAGGGGGTCTAAAGAGTAAAAGTGCTACTCTACTTTTAAAGTTGCTATTTCACTTATGTAAAAAGTCAATGTGGCAATTATGGTAGTTAGAAGTTAGTTATACAATTTCCCCTCTTTTGTATAGGGCTAATCAAATTAGGTTAGACTCATTTTTCCATTTCGTACGTTTTCCATATTTGTAATTCAATACTTTTTCATTGATTCAAGATTCGTCTTCTTCTTCTTTACAATCTTCTTTAGATTGTTAATAGGCTAATCGAAATTGGTGATTCCAAAATCGAACCGAAGCCACCTATACCTTAGTTCAATTCCGATTCCTCCCCATAATTTCTGGAACCGTCGGTTTCGAACCGCAAATCGCCATTCTGAAATAATGAGCATGGGTATTAGGCACTTTTATGTTTTAACGTTGTTCACATTTTTTGTTTATAAAAACTTTCAAGAAACTTGATTAAGTGTGGACTAATACTTTACATTTAACCCTGTAGATTTTTATTTTTTTTAACTTTTCCGGTAGAACCATAATACAATATATTTTCTTGTTGATAATAAATATATCACATTTTTAGTACAACATTATATTAAATATATTTTTTATTTATTTTGAAAACAAAACCTTTCAATAGTAACTTTTCAAATACTATATGGGAAGCCTCAATAATAGAGGAGGTGTAAGTAGGGATGTCAATGGACAGGAACGTACACATGCTCACGGTTCCGGAACCGCCGGTTCCGGTTTCGAACCGGCGGTTCCAAAATTCTGGGAGGGGGAACCGGAACTGAACCGTGGCCAAGGCGGTTTCGGTTCGGTTCTCGAACCGGCGGTTCCGGTTCCGAACCGCCGGTTCGACCGGTTTTATTTTTTTTTTCTTTTTTTTTTCATATATTTTTTCTTGTGTTTCTTAGTTTTTTGGATCTAAAATTTAAAGGAATGTATAGATAGATCATGAAATTGGACATTGTTATTGTTAATATGAGAATTTAAATTGAAGATTACATTAATAATTGAACTATTATAAATTAGTAGCTATTACAAAGTAATTGAACTATTACAAATTAGTAATTCTAACTTAAAATAAGCTAGTAATCTACTATTACAAATTAATTGAACTATTACAAATTTACAAATTACAAAGTGAACTATATCGAATTAGTAATTACAATTACAACTTAAAATTTTAAACTTTACAAAATAAATTTGGGGGAGGGGGGGATTTAAAGAAATTGAACTTGAGCTTAAATTTAAGAAATAAACTTAGAAATTCTAAGTTTGAAACTTAAAATTAAGTTGCCTACGTATCCAAATAGGAATCAAAGTCCACGTAGTTCTCTTACCTCAAACTTACCTCGTTGATTTGGATCGATTCGATTCTTCATGCATCACTTCCGGTGGTAGTTTCTTCGGAGCTATCTTGATCATCATTATCAATTAATTCTTGACTTTTCTTTTCGGCTCTTACCCAATCATCAAGCAAGCATTGGTTTTCCACGTTTTCAAAGGTCATATTCGATCTCGTTGCATCCAAAGTGTAGCCTCCCAAACTAAAAGCTTGTTCAACGGCAACGGTTGAGGCGGGAGATGCAAAAATTTCTCTTGCTAGCATTGACAATATTGGATAGATATTTTTCATCCTCGACCACCACTTTAGTATATTAAAAGTAGTGTTGTCTTCATCTTCATCAAGCCGAACAAATGTAGAGGATAAATAATGATCAAGTTCGTAATAAGGGTTAGAAGTAGACTTTGGACGTTTTTGAGAACGCTCATCATAAAAACCCGTTAATATATCTTCATATTGACTCATAGAAGAGTCACCACCAAAATTTGCTTCAAAACCGGGACCATTATATTCTCTAAATAAAGACATTAAAGTAACTTTAATCCGATTACCAATCTCTTCCGGATTAGGATATACATCATCTTCACCCATGACCATATGTCTATTAGGAAATAAATAATTATAATACATATTTAACAACATTATTAATCCATCCAATCTTACTCTAGGATCAAACACTTTAGCAACCAAGAATAGATCGGGAATATTTGTAAAATATTTTTTCCATTTTTTCATCATAGAGAAAGTAGCACCACTTAATAAATGATTTGTAATATTTTCATTTAACACATGAGCAACTTTAATACAATAATCAAGCGCTAAATTACTAGTAGGATAATAAACACCGGATAACACTTTTGTGGAATCATTAAAAATTCCCAAAATTTTACACAAAGAAGTGCATGAATCCCAATATTGAGGATATAAACGAATACCACAATTTTCTTGAGTAAAAAATGTACATAAAGAGTCTTTATAATCCATAGACTCCTTTAACAATGTATACGTAGAATTCCAACGAGTTGACACATCAAGATAAATTTTTTTGGGATGCATATTGTATGTTCTACAAAAAACTTTCCATTTTTCAACAATTTTGAATGTCTTGACATATAATAAATAGCGGATCTAATAGGACCAACTTGTTCTTTCAAAGCATCTAAACCATCTTGAACACATAAATTTAAAATATGACACATACATCTAACATGAAATTTTTTTCCACCAAGATATGGTTGACAAATATTTGTAAGATCTTCAATAGTAGCCGTATTTGCACTAGCATTATCAAAACCAATAGAAAATATTTTTTTAGTAAGAGCATACTCATTTAAAATATCATGCAATTTATCTCTAATATTAACGGCATTGTGTTCCGTATCAAAATCTATATAAGCAATCAATCTTTTGTTAAGAGTCCACGAATCATCAATCCAAGTGCATGTAACTCTTATATAACTATGCTTTTGAAAATTATCACTCCAAATATCCGCACATATACAAACTTTAACATTTAAATCGACAAATAGATTAATCAAAGCATATTTATACTCATAAACAACCTTAGCAACATCACGAGTAGTAGTATGACGTGAAACTTTTTTTTTTTGCGGGTTGAAGACCAAGGTTAACAAAATCATTCCAAAAGGGATTATCGGCAAATTGAAAAGGAAGGTGTTGTGTGCACACAAATTTAGCTAACAATTTTCTATATTTCATTTGATCAAATGTAAATAGAGAAGTGGGGTTACTTACCTCGCCTTGAACTCCACCACCGCCACCAGTTGACGTAAATCCACGAAGTTGTGCTTAGTTTGAACTAATTCCAACTCTATCCGGGTGAATTTTTTTCAAATGCTTCTCGAATGTCCCATATACCCCTCCTTTGACAAAAGAATATATTTTCTCACAATAGTTGCAATGAACTTTAATAGTACCATCCTCGTTGATCACTTTATTAAAGTGACGTGCAAAAATATCCGACTTAAGTTGAGCTCGACTTGGAGTTGGGGTTGGAGTTGGCTCGGCATTGGAGTCGGTTGGGTGGTTTTGACTTTCTTGAGTAGGACGTCGTGGACCTCGTGGTATAGCATCATCTTCAAGAGGATTCTCATAACCGGGACCAAGTGTGGCCTCAATATC
>JBBCBC010000016.1:32032485-32240295 GCA_037126765.1 Stenogyne calaminthoides
GATTCATGGCAAATCCGGGAAGGCCACATTGGAAAGCACTTAAGTGGTATGAGATACTTGAATGGGATAACTAGTTTGGGATTGATGTTTGAAAAAACTGATGCATCAAATCAACCTCTACAACACTTTGTTGATTCAGATTATGCAGGAAGCATTGCCACTAGGAAGTCCCTCACCAAATATGTCTTCATCTTATATGAAACAACAATAAGTCGGAGAGTTGTTATCTAGTCTGTTGTAGCTTTATCAACTACTGAAGCAGAGTACTTGGCAATGACAGAGGCAGTAAAAGAGGCCATGTGGCTCAAAGGAATCATAGAGGAGTTTGGAATCCTCGTGAAAGTTATTACAAAGGTGCGAAGATGATAACCAGAGCTCCATTCATTTAGTGAAACATCAGGTGTTTCATGAAAGGTCCAAACACATAGATGTGAGACTGCACTTTGTAAGGAATATAGTTGAAAAAGGTATAGTAGCTGTGAGCAACGTTTCTACTAAAGAGAATGCAGCAGACATGTTTACAAAGTCACTTCCAAGTGCTAAGTTTCAACATTGCTTGAGTCTTGTAAAGCTCAAGTCAATGAGCTCTCACTGATCGGTTGAGAGCATGAGGACATGAAGGGCGTTTTTTCTCTATTGGCATTAAGGTGGAGAATGGTTATTTGGGCTAATGCAATCAGAGATCTTGGGCTTGTCAAACATGGGCCCAAACTTATTCCAACGGCCCATTTCAATTGATTTCCTTCTTTACTCCTTTGAAGTCGAGCACACCCGAACCAGTTGAAAGGTTGTAACAAACCAAAGGGAGAGAGCGGTTTCAGATAGAGATAAGGCGAAGTTGGTTGTGTGAATTCATCAGTTCATCTTCTTTAGTGTATTCAATCTGTGAAAGAGATTACTTCTTAGATTTCAGGAGTTAGAGTTCATATTCATAATTGAGTGGAGAACTCGGATTGATTCCGGTGATTTGAGTGGTTGTAATCTGGAGATTGTTGCGTGTTGATAGTATATTTGCCCAGATCCTCCGTGGATGTAGATCACCCTGATCGAACCACGTAAAATTCTTGTGTTCTTGCGTTTATATTCATTTCGTTTATTTTGACTGTTTGATTGGTGCTTGAGGTATCAGTTAGTTCGTGAAAAGGTATTAGTTGCAGTAAGCTAAGGTATCACTTTTCTGGGTAACTTCCATAACAATCTTCTATATATTTTTGCATATATCGCTTCCTTGCCGTGGAGAAGGAGAGGGGCTATCGTAGTGAAAAGAAAATTTGAGAAATTCAAAGTTAGAGAATTTGAAAAAAAATAAAATTTGGGTAGAAGTGGATTTAATGATGAAACACGTTTGACCCGATTTAACTAAAATGATGTGAAAATATGGAAGCTATTTTCACAAATACTTTTGCCAAATTTGATGACAAAGTATAGGGTCAACAAAGTTTACACAAAAATCTGTGAAATTGGTTAAGAAGTGTGACTTATATTATTAAAAGATATTAAATGTGATAATTAAAGAGTGTGACTCTTTACTATAAATGAGATTATTCATAATATTGAATAGTGTGATTTATATTACAACATGAAGTATTAATAGTTATAATTAAATAATATAATTTATATTATAAAAAAATATTATTATTCATGATAATTGAAGAGTCATATCCTAAAGAAGAACAATTTTATGGTGAACAAATTTCACAACGTACCAATTCAAATTTGTTACGTACCTGATCATGCGGTGGTGTGTGACAAAATTTGAGTAGACAATTTTAGATGGCAAGAGTGGCAACACGACGCCACGTTAGCTGTCAAAACATCACCGCGTGTCTCGAGAAAGTTCATCCTTGTCTAGAAAACTCGAAAGTGCAACTCCACTAGAATTCTCCCGTAAATTTCCCCAACTCTCTATCATCTTCATCATGATTAACAAACCCCTCATTTCCCCCTTATAAATACTTCCATTCTCCTTCCAGAATCAACACATTCATAAATCAATCTCCGATCATCACTTATTTCGTATCAAAAAAAAAGGAAAGAAAATGTCGCTGATCCCACGCGTTTTCGACCGCCGAAGAGACCCATTCTCCCTCGATCTGTGGGACCCATTCAGGGAGTGGTCTCTGGGCAGCAACGAAACTTCGCAGTTGGCCGCCACGCGCGTGGACTGGAAGGAGACGCCGGAGGCCCACGTGTTGAAGGCCGACGTGCCGGGGCTGAAGAAGGAGGAGGTGAAGGTGGAGGTGGAGGACGGGAACGTCCTCCAGATCAGCGGCAAACGCAGCCGCGACAAGGAGGAGAAGACCGACACGTGGCACCGCGTGGAGCGGAGCTCCGGCAAGTTCCTCCGCCGCTTCCGCCTCCCGGAGAATGCGAAGATGGATAAGATCAAAGCCGGAATGGAGAACGGAGTGCTCACTGTCACAATTCCTAAAGGGGAAATCAAGAAGCCTGAGGTCAAGACCATCAATATTTCCGGCTGACTAATGCACCCGTCATTAGTCTGTCATACTCGTACAAATATATAAGTTTACCATGTGATGTGCTCGTGTGATTTATCGTTTTGGGTTTTTTTTTTTGGGTTAACGTACGTAAGGTTGAAATACTGTGGATCGTTTTGTTGTTTCGTGAGCTGTAGACTGTACATGAACCATGGTATGAATTAAAATAAAGACATTCCATTCTGATATTTCCATGTTTTTGAGGTAAATCTGCAAAATCTCAGTTTCTGAACACATGTTTAATCCCCATGCGCTTAAAAAGAAAAAAATAATCTTCCATAGGTTTATTAATTAGTAGTAGTATCAATTAATGATTCAAGGGTTAAAAGAAGTAACTTTGAATAATGATATTAATTAGTCTTTTAAATATATATACACGAGATATTTAATTAAAAGTTAAATCTTGTATCGATTAGGTGAACTTTTAATATACGTATTATAAAGTGCACGATGCACTTAGTACATATAAAATTAACTTCTAATTAAATTATTTACAATGTCTCCTCATAAATTTCTCAAAAATGTTTTTGTTATGAGTGGGTCTCTTGTGCACCAAAGTGCATCGTACACTCATGTATATGGATGACCCATTTTCAAAGTACGGGTCGCGCATTATCTAGAAGGTAATAGCGCTGCAGGATTTAACAAATTTGGAGGTAGTTTAGTGGTTGAGACATCATATTTCTATCTTTTGGTACAGGGTTCGGGTTTGCCCCCTTTTTTTAATTATTTTTTCCTAATTCATTTTATTCGGGATTTTTTTCTCTCTCTTTTTACTATTTTTTTATATTCGAATTTGCTTCTTTTTTTTTTAGTTTTTTTTATTTTTTGAATTCTGTCTAAATTTTGGAATTGATAAAAAATTATATCGTTGAAAAATGAATAAAAAGCTAATATTGAACCGTGCAACAAGAAAATAGAGAAACATGCAACTAGCTAATACGAAAACATACACCTATATAACAGAAGCATGCAACTACTTATAAAAGAAGCGTGCAATTGCTTATAATAGAAGTTTGCAACTACTCATAACAGAAGCGTGCAACTACTCATAACAGAAGCGTGCAACTACTTATAATAGATTTATGCAACTACTTATAAAAGAAGCGTGCAACTACCTATAACAGAAGCGTGCAACTACTTATAACAGAAGCATACAACTACTTAATGGATTTGCGACCGAGGCTTCCAGAGAGACCTGCGTCGTCATCATCAACAGCTTGGCACTTGTTGAGACGCTCATGGACTCAGTGAGTTTAATTAATTGCTTAATTGATTGTGGATTAATTGAGGTTAATTTCAATTAATTGGTTAATTTGTGTTTTGTTAGAACAAATGGGCGGAGATGTTTCCTTGTACAATTGCCAGAACCTCTACTACTGATGTGATTTCGAGTGGTATGGGAGGAACAAGGAATGGTGCACTTCAACCGGTAATTAATTAAATTGATTAAATCGTAATTAGGTCTTAATTTATGCTTCACAAGTATAAATAGTAAGTAACCTAATGTGCGAAGAAACAGGGAAGAGAGGGGCGATAGGATTCATAATATTAAAATATGGACAGGATCAAAGTGAGTGCACGGATATAATATCTGTGTGCACCAAGTGCATATGAGACCTTGTCTTTTGTTATTATGATCAGAAATGGTTTAAAAAAAGTACTCCTCCCAATTTCATATATAATTGAATATTTTTTATTTTGGTCCATCTCATACTCGTTTTCCCTTATGAATTGCAATAAAGTAATATTACTTTTTACAATTATATCTTTCAATATTTAAAAAATATATTTATATACTAAAAATTATTTTTTTCCTCTCAATTATTTTAACACCAAAGTAGAAAGGTCTACAAATACTTTCAACTTTAAAATCACTTTATTCCCTCAAATATTAATAAACAATTCTATATTAAATGTAGTGTAAATAATAAATCTCCAAACGAGTATGAGACGGGGGAATATTAAACTTAATTAATTATTTGATTAAAATTTAGAATTAAATGATAATTGAAAGTGTGTGTGCGTGTTTTTCAGAGTGTTGTAAAAATGTTATGCAACATATAACATATAAAGACTTAAAAATACTTTGTAAACGGATTCAAAATTGTGTATAGACTTAATATAGTTTATACGAGTCTCATGGCTAAAAACGTCACTATAATGAGTAGTGTCACATACAAGAACCTTTTACAAGATCCTAAAAGATATAGTATAACAACACATTTTCTTAAATAATCTTTTTACACATATGAGACACAATAATGATTAGAATGCTGGAATATGTTCATCAACATTGTAGGTCTCGAACGAGTATTGTGAAGAGAAAGTTTAGAGGGGAGGGGTAAATAAACTTTCTCAAACTTTTTTGAGTGAACAATGTGATGTCAGTTAAGTGTTGTTTAAGAGTGTGTGTGGATCAGATTGATTTGATATCCAACCTACTGATTGCTTCACAATTGGTCAGTTGGACGTCTATTAGCTTAGCTGATGTGCGGAAGTCTTTTCTTAACCCGTGTGAAAAACTTTAAATCGGTCTTAAGGTTTTACCAGATCAGTTGATAAAGGATCAGGCTGATCTGATCAGTAAGCTTGATGTTGAACTGATCCTTCTTAAGACGAATGCATGTACTTCAGAAATCAGTTGTGTGCAAGTGTAAAATAGGTAAATCACATAAGATTTTTATAGTGATTTGGAGAACTTCTCCTACGTCCACTCTTCCCTATCAGCAGGGGATTTCACTACCAACCACCTTAGATTAATGTGTTAGGCAACACAGTACAAACATATGTTTATTGAATTCTTACTCTAACGAACCCAAAAAGTAAGCTACAACTTCGAACTTATGATCTTGCTAACAAACTAATCTAACAGGATCTGTTTGGGAAAGATTTATTTCGTTTGCAACTAGTGAATCAACTCTAACATGTGTTTAGCCTATAAGCTAAGTAGGATGATTCGGCTAAGAAGGTATGGGATGAACACTTGAAGATATACTTGATGTTCTTGTGTTCTTGCGGAAATTACATGAGGATATGAAGCTTGATTATTTCCGTGTGTAACACTGAAGGAGTGATCACATATTTATAGACCTTGAGATCAAAGAGCTGTTGAAGACCAATTTGAATCTCAGACTATTTTAGGTAGCTTACAGAGATCAAGTGACGTTCTCAGGAATGGCCACGCCTAAAGCATGCAATTTTGTCTTTTCTAGCCTTTTGACTGTTGGGAAAATATGGGTGTCTGGATCTATTCGAGATGATTTTATATACATATTTAAATTAATCAATTAATTACTAACATGAATTAATCCTAAATCAATTCAACATAATAATTAATAAGCAAATAAACAATCATGCGTACACATAATCCATGTAAATCCTAAGCTTGCGGAATCTAGGAGTTACGAGATTACGTACCTCTTGTAGAGACAACCGTTGAGACGTTGGATCAACCCAAAGAGCCTTCCCAAATATGTCCCAAGTCCACGAACGTAATCCGGTGGGAGGATTCACACGAAAGATTTTAACAAGAGAGAAAAATAAAATATTTTGCCACCACCTTTGTGGATTTATAAAATTTTCAACACATGAAATTGCACTTGGGAATGAAAGATTCATCCCCTATATATAGGACAAGGGGGGGCCGATTTTTTGAGGAGAAAAATAAGGAAGAAAATCTTTTTCTTGGTCTCCAAGAAATCTTTAATATATCTCCTATATTCTTTTCTCCTTAATTAAATTTTTTCATAAAAATCTCTCTTCCTCTTTTCCCTAAATTTTCGAAAATAAGAAGGCAATAGGAGTCAAGATTTGACTTCTTGAATTTATGGGATAATTATGTATTCCAAGAATACTTATCTCTTTCCACAAAATATCTACAAGAAAATCAAGAAATTTTTTTCTTTCTTTTTCCTACAAATTTTTGAAAAAATTAGAAAATATTAGGCAAAATATTTTCTTCTCCTTTTCGTTAATTGGACTTTATTTTGGACTATTTGATGGGCCTTTAGGAGAATTAAGATTGGACCTTCAATGGACTATGAAGCTATAATATTGGGCCAAATATTATTCAAGTCCATTAATATTAATTTACTCCACTATAAAATTAATATTGAACTATCCATCTTAACCCATATTACGACTTTACTATAATATGGCTCCCGGTCATTATTTCCCGTGTTTAAGATTATCTTAGTCCATTAATTAATTAAGCCACTGAACAAGCTTTATCTTAACTAATATCTTTGTCCCTGGAGTAAAGACAGCTCAACGTTATTATCCATACCGGAAATAAATTTCCACTTGCAAGATTTGGTATGATAAAGATTATGAGCCCACCAAGGGGACAAATCAAGCAAGACGTACTTGCACATGATTCTCCGTATTAAATGTCAGCAATCGTCATGTAATTAATAATATTGCCCAAGATATAAGGTATCGAATCACATTGACTCTCTTCCTATCATAAGTCAAAGCAATAGTTATTAATTCCACACGATCCTATTTAAGGGACGGAGATTAAAAAATAACACACCATTGAGGTCTAATTCTTGTATATTCAGTATCGAAGAATTTATCCTCATGTAGGTCCTTATTTAGTGCATCTAAATGCACTAGTATAATCTCTTGGTCAAGACAAGTCAATCTGAGCCTTATACTTCAACCTTTCATGATGGTTTGTTCATTTCCATCTGGGTTGTGAATTTGTACTTAATTACGAGGAGCTGTTAATTTGATCTTCTGTGATCTAGTATCACCAAAATTAACTACAACGTAATACATACTTAACTTATTGAACGGGTTTGCAATAAATATATATAACATTCATTCATATTAAATTCAATAGTGATTAATAGATTATTTCAGTAAATAAATAAGAAAATCCAGTTTGGTTATACAAAGTAAAAGCATACTTTTCAGTATAACCCCAACAATCTCCCACTTATACTCAAAGTTTGCTTTTAAATATACTACAACATGTCTCGTATTAAATGTGACATCTAATGTCACCTACACGAACCTAATAATATTTCTCCCACTTATATTCAAAGCAGATTGACAACGCTCTTGACACCCATTCCTTCCATATGTCTCTCGAATGTACTCTGAGGTAGACCCTTTGTGAATGGATCTACTAGGTTGTCTTCCGATGCAATCTTTTCCACCTCAATGTCTCCTTTCTTAACAATTTCTCGTATAAGATGGTATTTTCTTTCAATGTGTTTGCTGGCCTTGTGTGCTCTCGGTTCCCTCGAATTTGCAACTGCTCCGGCGTTATCACAATAAACTGTGATCGTGCTGGGCAAATCTGGGACAATGTCTAAGTCCACTAGGAAGTTCTTGAGCCAAACCGCTTCCTTCGTTGCTTCACAAGCATCTACATATTCGGCTTCCATGGTAGAATCGGCGATGCATTTTTACTTTACGCTTCTCTATGTCATGGCTCCTCCCCCCATGCAAAACACACTACCCGAGGTAGACTTTCTGGAGTCCATGTCTGATTGGAAATCTGAGTCTGTGTAACCGATGGGGATTAGACTGTCTGACTGATAAACCAACATTTTGTCCCGTGTCCTCTTCAGATACTTCAGAATGTTCTTTACTGCAGTCCAATGCTCTTTCCCAGGGTTGCTTTGATATCTTGCTACCATGCCTACGACAAAGCAGATATTCAGTCTCGTGCACAGCATTGCATACATGAGGCTTCCCACAGCCGAAGCATAAGGGATGCCCTTCATGTCATCTATCTCCTTCTGTGTTTTGGGACACATCTCTTTGGATAGATGGATTCCGTGTTTGTAGGGCACAAAGCCTTTCTTGGAATCTTGCATGATGAATCGCTTCAAAACAGTGTCTATGTATGAGGCCTATGAAAGCTCGATCATTCTTTTCTTGTGATCTCGAGTGATCTTGATCCCTAGGATGTGACGGGCTTCCCCTAAATCCTTCATGTCAAACTGTTTTGACAGCCATGCCCTTACGTCTGATAACACCTTTACATCGTTTCCGATGAGCAGGATGTCGTCTACGTATAGTACCAAAAATACCAAGGCAGTTCCGTCACGCTTTTTGTAAACACAACTTTCAAAGTTGTTCTGATCAAAACCGTAAGATTTTATAACTTGATCAAAACACTGATTCCAAGCCCGGGATGCCTGCTTCAGCCCATAAATGGACTTCTTAAGCTTGCAAACCAGATGCTCTTGGCCTTTTCCAATGAAGCCTTTGGGTTGTTGCATATAGATTTCTTCGTCAAAATTTCCATTGAGGAAAGCGGTCTTGACATCCATTTGCCAGATCTCAAAGTCTAAATGCGCAACAATCGACAAGAGAATGCGGATGGATTTGAGCATGACTACGGGCGAAAAGGTCTCCTCATAATCAATCCCTTCTTTCTGAGTGTACCCTTTCGCCACTAGTCTTGCTTTAATGGTTTTAACCTTTCCGTCCGGGGTCCTCTCTTTCTCTTGTATACCCACTTGCATCCAATGGGTTTTACCCCATTTAGTGGTTCGACTAGCTCCCACACTTTATTGTGATCCATTGAACCCATCTCGGCTTCCATTGTTGTTTGCTAAGATGTTGCATCCTTATCTTGGATCGCCTCGTTGTAGGACCATGGATTTGATTCTTCTTCTGAGATCAAGTCCGAAGACTCTCCAATCCCTAAGAATCGCTCGGGTTATCTAACAACCCTCCCACTACGACGAGGTTCCGGTTGTGTAGGTGTGACGATTGGTATATCATTTTGTACAGTTGGCAATGGAGTTGGCCCCTTAAGTTCTTCTAAGGTAATCTCACTTCTAGGCTTTTTATCGTTCATATAGTCTTCTTCCAAAAATCTAAAGTGCGTACTGATTACTACCTTTTGATCTTCGGGACCATAGTACATGCATCCCTTTGTTCCTTCGGGGTACCCAATGAACAACCTTAATTCTGAATTTGCATCCAATTTACCAGCTTCCTTGTCCAACACGTATGCCGGACACCCCCAGATCCTGATGTGTCCTAAATTGGGCTTGCGCCCTGTCCACAATTCTCTCGGGGTTTTAGGAATTGATTTGGATGGCACTAAGTTTAGAATATAAGCTGTTGTTTCCAAAGCGTAACCCCAGAACGATTTTGGTAAATCTGCATAACTCATCATTGACCTTACCATTTCTAAAAGTGTTCTATTTCTTTGTTCTGCAACCCCATTTTGTTGAGGGGTACCGGGTGCAGTCAACTGGGATGCAATCCCCTCTTCCGACAGGTAGTTCAAAAATTCATCGCTGAGGTATTCGCCTCCACGATCAGATCGTAGAAACTTGATAGTCTTTTCCTTATGATTCTTTGCTTGAGCCTTAATTCTTTGAATTTATCAAAGGTCTCAGATTTATGCTTCATTAGGAAAATGTATCCGTAGCGTGAGTAATCATCGATAAACGTAACGAAATACTCGTAGCCACCTCTAGCTTTGATTTGCATTGGACCACACACGTTGGTGTGAACAATTTCTAACACTTCCTTAGCTCTAAGCCCCTTGGCTCCAAATGCCCTCTTGGTCATTTTACCCTCTAAGCATGATTCGCAGGTTGGAAATGGTTCAATCTGGAGAGACCCCAATGAACCATCTTGAACCAACCTTTGAATCCTTTTTACATGAAATGGTAGATGTGCTATAGGATACATTATGTGAGTGATGTGCACAGTTAATAATATAGAGATTGTTCCGTAAAGTTCCACGACAGATAATCACATCGTTACGTAAAACTATAACATGCTTATTAAAACGAACAGAATATCCATCGACAAATAGTTTTGTTGACGGTCAAATATTTTACGATTCTGATATGGCTTGTTGAATTTGACCACCAAACAAATAATTAATCGAACAAGAACACTGTGGGAAGAACCGTAGTTCTTCCCTGAAATATGGGTTTTTGGTATATAAGTGGAATGAGGGAAACATTCCAGAGTTCTTTTACAATGAAGGGTGAGGTCCTTTATATATAGAGGACCAGCACGACAAATCATAAGCATGACAAAACATATGCGTAAGCACGACAAATCTTTAAGCATGACAGATCACGTGGTCTCGGTGGGACATGCTGACGTGTGATAATTCGTCTTGCTGACGTGTGATACTTCTGGTTACAACAAGTTTAGAAACTGAAGTAAGGTTTTTCCGAAAAATAGGAACATAAAGAACATCTCTTAAAATTAAAATCTTGTCTTCAAAAGACAGGTGCACTTCTCTCACTGCTTCAGCTGCCGCTCTCGTAGCATTGCCTAGCGTGATGAGGATCTCACTTCCACTAAGTTGTCGGGTCCGCTTGAACCCCTGTAACGTGAAACAAACATGATCAGTGGATCCCGTATCCACTACCCAAGAATGGGTAGCATACTCCGTCAAACAAGTTTCAACAACTAGTGAGTGAGAATTACATTTCTTTCCATTCCTTTTGGGTTTGGAACAGGCTGACCTTCAATATCCTTCTTCACCGTAGTTGAAACATTTTCCTTTTGGTTTCTTCTGGAACTTTAACCAACTGGCATTCTTACCTATTTTCTTAGTGGCCTTGCTTTGGATCAGACCATTCATCTTCTTTACAATCTTACCCACCATTGGTCTAGATCTTGAGAGAAGTTTCTTAGTCACCAAAGCTTCGTCTTCTTGTCCCAAGTGTTTCTCTACCGTCTCCAAGATCTCTTGTAGAGTATTCATGGTAAACATGTGATCACTCATCACAAAATTACAATAGAACTCATTAAAGCACCTTGGAAGAGTTAGGAACAAGAATTCGATTTGAGCCTCATCACAGTACCGTGTACCGAGGTAAGCAAGTTTTTCAAAATGGCGTCTGACCTTGAGAACGTGATCCCTCACGGGCGTTCCCTCGATCATCTTTAGTTTTTCCACACCATTTTGATGAAACTCTTTGGTCATGCAGCTCTCTGAGGAAAACATTTCCTCAAGACTTTGCACAATTTCTGCAGTTGAATCAACTCCCTCATGAATGAGTCTTAAATCATCAGACAGTGAAGTCAAGATTATAAGTTTCATTGATTCGTTTGCTTGCTCCCAGACTTTGTACAAACATCTTTCCGTATTTGATGACCTTTCAGTGGATTTTTCAGGTTTTGGTCCGCCAAGAACCCAATGATGTTTTTGTGCAGTGAGGACAAAAGACATATTACATTTCCAAATGACATAGTTTTCACCAGTGAGTTGGTTTTCTTTGAGCATATATTTCAGTGGATTAAAAGATTGCGACATGATGAAACTGAAAATAAGCATACATCTTGTGTCAATATTCGGATCAACACAAAGATAATCACACAATTCAATCACATGATTCATATTAAAATCTCAAAAAATATGAACATGCATCAGCCAACATCTCAAAACAGATTTAAATGAGCATCTTGGGAGGGTCATCATTTAAATCACATTCAAGCAGGTTACAAACAAGAACAGTTACAAACCTTTAATTTTAAAAAAATTAATAGTCGGCTCCTACTTGACCAATATAAAACTGACAGGGACTTCGGTTAAATATATGCATATCAATTTTATACATGAGTAATAACCATGATTAAATACAGAATTACTACTTCGTTTTGATCGAGCCTCTTGGGAGGGTCATCGTCGCCAATAATAATAATTCACAATCATCCTTTTGAGTATTTATTCATGTGAAAGCTATCTTTTGGCCGTCCCGTAGGGGAATTTCTCTAAAAGATTTCACAAATAAATAAATCATGGAGGTCAAAATTAATTTGATTCGAAACCAAATTAATTATTAAAACATACTTAGTAATTTTTTCGAATTTGAGATTTTTTCGTTAGGCAATTCTCATGCAAACACATTTAAACAAATTAAATAAAGCATAAGAAAAAAAATAACAATAAATCAAGAAAAGCAGAAAATAAACATATTGGGCACAAATTATCCAACTGTCATGGTTTGATTTTTCTTGGCCTGATCTTGAAGAAATGTTGTCTTGAATTTCTCCCACTCATTCGTCTCGAAATTTTTTTTGTCTCGAAGCTCCACGCCAAGTAGCTCGCAGCCGGGATGCACGCCCGCATCCGGCCGGCCGCTTGGCCGAGCAATCACGCCCGTGCGTCTAGGAGCAGCGCGTGTTGCTCTCGATTCCTCGATAGCCTCGGTAGGCAACGGGTCGGCAGCGCCCGTGCACGCGCGCTGCCCGTTGCCCTGCTTCATCCCTGTTCGCTCCACACGCATGGTCTCGTGCGTGCCCATGCGCGTTACCTGGTCGCATCCACACGCGTCCCGGCCAACCCCGCCTAGCGCCGTGCACCATGCCCGTTCACTTGGCGATGTTCGCGTCGCGCGCTTGCCTCCCTTGGCACATTTTGCGCGATGCACGTCGCCTACGTACGGTTCCGGGTCTGTTTTAACTCATCGTCTCCGTTTTCATCTTCGATCAGGTTACAATTTATTTAACGAAAAATAAATACACCTTAAATCTAGACTAGTCTATTACATTGAACAAATCAAATAGTCTAATCTACTCGTGGATTTTATCACAAGAAAAATAAATCCGAACGAGTCGAATTAAAAAAACATTCATATGCATGAAAATTAAACACATTAATTACCATGACAATTGGATACCTGCAAAACAGATCTAGCTATTCTACTATCCAATTTTAAATTTAATGTCCAACATAATTTAAATAATAATTTAAAAGTCAGAGCTCGAAACCAGAGCTCTGATACCAGTTGTTGGGAAAATATGGGTGCCCGGATCTATTCGAGATGATTTTAAATACATATTTAAATTAATCATTTAATTACTAACATGAATTAATCCTAAATCAATTCAACCTAATAATTAATAAGCAAATAAACAATCATGCGTGGACATAATCCACGTAAATCCTAAGCATGCGGAATCTAGGAGTTACGAGATTACGTACCTCTTGTAGAGACAACCGTTGAGACATTGGATCAACCCAAAGAGCCTTCCAAATATGTCCCAAGTCCACGAACATAATCCGGTGGGAGGATTCACATGAACGATTTTAACAAGAGAGAAAAATAAAATATTTTGCCACCACCTTTGTGGATTTATAATATTTCCAACACATGGAATTGCACTTGGGAATGAAAGATTCATCCCCTATATATAGGACAAGGGGGGCCGATTTTTTGAGGAGAAAAATAAGGAAGAAAATCTTTTTCTTGGTCTCCAAGAAATCTTGAATATATCTCCTATATTATTTTCTCCTTAATTAAATTTTTCCATAAAAATCTCTCTTCCCCTTTTCCCTAAATTTTCGAAAATAACAAGGCAATAGGAGTCAAGATTTGACTTCTTGAATTTATGGGATAATTATGTATTCCAAGAATGCTTATCTCTTTCCACAAAATATCTACAAGAAAATCAAGAAATTTTTTTCTTCCTTTTTCCTACAAATTTTCGAAAAAATTAGGAAATATTAGGCAAAATATTTTCTTCTCCTTTTCGTTAATTGGACTTTATTTTGGGCTATTTGAGGGGCCTTTAGGAGAATTAAAATTGGACCTTCAATGGACTATGAAGCTATAATATTGGGCCAAATATTATTCAAGTCCATTAATATTAATTTAATCCACTATAAAATTAATATTGAACTATCCATCTTAACCCATATTACGACTTTACCATAATATGGCTCCCGGTCATCATTTCTCGTGTTTAAGATTATCTTAGTCCATTAATTAATTAAGCCACTGAACAAGCTTTATATTAATTAATATCTTTGTCCTTGGAGTAAAGACAGCTCAACGTTATTATCCAAACCGGAAATAAATTTCCACTTGCAAGATTTGGTATGATAAAGATTCTGAGCCCACCAAGGGGACAAATCAAGCAAGACGGACTTGCACACGATTCTCCGTATTAAATGTCAGCAATCGTCATGTAATTAATAATATTACCCAAGATATAAGGTATCGAATCACATTAACTCTCTTCCTATCATAAGTCAAATCAATAGTTATTAATTCCACACGATCCTATTTAAGGGATGGGCATTAAGAAATAACACACCACTGAGGTCTAATTCTTGTATATTCAGTACCGAAGAATTTATCCTCTTGTAGGTCCTTATTCAGTGCATCTAATGTTGGGGTTATACGTGAAAGTATGCTTTTACTTTGTATAACCTATGTATTAAACACTTATTTACTGAAATAAATTATTTATCACTGTTGCTTTAAATATGATTGAATGTTATATATATTTATTGCAATCCGTTCATATAATAACACATGTTACATTGTAGTTAACGTGGTGATACCAGATCACAGAAGATCACGTTAACAGTCCCTTGTAAACTAGTGTGTGTTTCACAACCTAGATAGACCCGAATAGTCTAATGGTAGAAGTTGATGTGTAAGTCTCAGATTGGCTTGTCTTGACCAAGAGATTACACTAATGCATTCGATGTGCTGAAGCGGACCTGCAGAGAGGATAAACTCATTCGCACTGACTTAAGGGATGAAGAGTTAGACCTCAGTGGTTGTTGATTTCTTAATCTCTGTCACTTAATAAGGACCGTGTGCGATTAGTAATTATTGCTTTGACTTATAAATGGGAAGAGAACCATTGAGACTTCGATACCCTATATCTTGGGCAATAATATTAATTGTACGACGGTTGCTAAGATTAATACAGAGAATCGTGTGCTTGAAAAGTCTTGATTGATTGGTCCCCTTGGTGGGCTCGGAACCTTTATCATACCAAATCTTGCAAGTGGAATTAATTTTCCGGTATGGATAATAAAGCTGAGTTGTCCTTACTCCAAGGATAAATATATTAATTAATATAAAGTTTTTCAGTGACTTAATTAATTAGTGGACTAAATAATCTTAAACACGGGAAATAATGACCGGGAGCCATATTACCGTAATATGGGTTAAGATTGGATAGTGCAATATTAATTATATAGTGGTATTAATTAATATTAATGGACTGAATTATATTGTGGCTCAATATTGGAATTCAGAAGTTCATTGGAAGGTCCATCTTAATTCTCCTAAAGGCCCCTCAAGTAGCCCAATTATAGTCCAATAAATAAAAGGTGCTTAAAATAAAGATAAATTTTGTTGCCTAATATTTTTGTAATTTTCGAAATTAATAAAGAAAGAGGGAGAAGAATTTTTCTTGAAAAGATTTTATGGAAAGGATATAAGTATTCTTGGAATACAAGATTATCTCATAAATTCAAGCAAATCTCCCACTTGGCTTCTTTATGGGTAATTTTCGAAAATCATGTATAAGAAAGGGAATAAAGATTTTCTTGGAAAGATTTTATGGAAAAAGATATGTATTCTTGGAATACAAGAATATCTCATAAATTCAAGAAAGATCCAATCTTGCAAGTCTTTATTGTTTTTTTCAAAATTTTGGATAAATAAGGGTGTGGGATTTTTGTGGAAAAAATACACATGGAAAGAAGAATATATGGGGTATATTCAAGATTTCTTGGAGATCAAGAAAAGATCTTTCCAAACCCTAATTTTTGACCTAAAAATTTTGAACCCCCCCTCTTATAAATAGGGGATGAATGAATTCATCCCCACACCAATTCCATGTGCTGGAAATATTAGAAATCCACAAAGGTGGTGCAACAATTTTATTTTTTCCTTTGTTTTATAAATCGTTCATCGGAGAACCTCCCACCGGGTTATTGAGCGAGGACTTGGGAATACTTGAGAAGGACTTTTGGTTGGTAGCCAGATGCTTGATCCTGTCCATCTCAGACTGTCTCTCCAACGGGTACGTTTACGTAAACTCCTAGTTTTTCCGCATGCTAGGACTCTTTACGTGAATTTTATTTGCATGTCGTTGTTGGCGTAAATTATTATTTGAATTCACTTAGGTAAATTCATGCTAGTAATAATTGTTAATTTAAATTTGTGTTTATGAGGTCATCCCGATATGTCCTGGAAAATGTTATCCCAACATCTAAATGCACTAGTATAATCTCTTGGTCAAGACAAGCTAATATGAGCCTTATACTTCAACATTTCATGATGGTTTGTTCATTTCCATCTGGGTTGTGAATTTGTACTTAATTATGAGGAGCTGTTAATTTGATCTTCTGTGATCTGGTATCACCAAATTAACTACAACGTAATACGTACTTAACTTATTGAACGGGTTTGCAATAAATATATATAACATTCATTCGTATTTAATGCAACAATGATTAATAGATTATTTCAGTAAATAAATAAGAAAATCCAGTTTGGTTATACAAAGTAAAAGCATACTTTTCAGTATAACCCCAACATTGACCATGTGACTCCATCCCGTGCTATGTCAGTCAAGTGCATACGTGTCGATCTCAGATTGGATGACAAGTACACATTTTCGGCGTATGTCAGACCTATTAGGTTGACATTCTTCTTGTCTAATCTTGTGTATGACTTGTTGAATACTCTTCGCGAATCACTGACTTGTGAGCTCTTTTGATTAGACCGGGCTGATCAAACTACCTTTAGTCATCTAGTTCAAGTTGTCTTAGCACAACTTGAGACTCTGCCGATATCTTTGATAGATTAGGTCTTCTGGTTTTCGTTTCTTCTGATTTGATCAAGACTTAACTTACATAAATTGAGTTCCCCCTCAATGTATGACCTATTTTATACATCAGTTGTCTATACATACTCAGCTGGTTCCCTGTCTGATTCACCAGTCAACTAATATATCTGACTGGTCCTATTACACATGTTTTGGAACTTTCATCAAAACTATAAATTTTCCAAACAAAAACAAACCAATAGTTCTGACCCTCGCACTTTAGATGCACTAAGCACTCGATAGATTGTGTCTTGGATACTATATTTGGATTTTGAAGAAGACAATTAGGATATTGCACATTCTCACTTTTTGATGTCCAATGCAATGTTGTATTTATAAGCCTCGAACTCAACTGCATTGTTCCATCCATTATGCACGGTGTGGACAACCTAGGTTAGTTTCTTACAACCTCTTCCATGATCTTCGTAACTCCCCATGTTCTTCTCTACTCTCACTCTCACACATCCAATCGATTGACATAACAAACTATCATGTCATCAACATGTAGTGTAAGAAACATATAACAAGAACATCTAACAAATCGAAGCCTAATTAATATAGCAATGACTAACTTTGTTTTGTTTTGCTCCCTCTTTCAATTTGACCAACAAATCCGATCTTTTATAGCGAGCTCGTGCGAGTTAGTTAATCATTTCATTGCCTTCTTCAGCAAATGATGTCCTAATCAATAAAGTTTTCACTACTGTTGGTTCTTATAATTAATTAAAGAAATGACATCGATGATTCATTCACATTTCATCGCTCCATGTATGTATGATTCTTCCTGTCTCGCTTGATCTGAAGCCCAGCAACAAAATCTTCAACTTCCTGCAGCCTGGTTTCATGATCAGAAACCTCTTTGGCAATTTCAGTTGGTTCTCTCCTTCTCCCTTTTTGGTTGGATCAAACAAACCAGAAAGGTGGGCAGTGAGCTTGTCAAAGTGGACAACCATAGTCCTCTTGATTTCATCAACTGTATCAGAAGAAATGTTACCAGATGAAGAAGGCACAATGATCTGGTTGATGTCGACATAAAGGCTAGACTTTGCTAATTCAACAACAACAGTGAAGTTCGTGTAAAACTTGTCCAACCTGTCTTCGGCCTTATGCAGATTCTCAGTAGATTTCAACAAAAACGTTTGGAGTTCTTGAATATGCGCCATTTTCTCATCCATCAGTTTAGAAAACTGAGCATCCACAGTCAACCTAACTGTTTCAGCAGTTGCCAGCTCCCTTTCCTCAGCATTGATATGTCTGTAACAGTGAGCAGTATTCTCCCGTTCCTTCTTAGGACATCAGTAAGCACATTGGTGATCATAAAAGAAACTTCTTTCTCCAAAAGTTCTTTCACACCAGCCTTCACAGTTGCTCTCAAAGATGTCAGAAGGCCTTGTTCGAATTCAGCAGAGGTTTGAAGAGTTGTGGTACCTTGAACAGATGAGGTAGAAGGAATGTCTTCTGGTTTATCGACCATCACATCCTCTTCTGTCAGGTCAACCACCTTCTCGATTTTTTGAGCCTCTGCTGCTAGGGTCTCTATTGCAGCACCCTTGGTAGGTTCATCGACAGTTGGAGGTTCAACAGGCTCAACAGGGGCAGTATTATCCTTCTGAGCATGTTGAGTGTTCTCCTGTTCTTGTGTGATTTTTGGTAAACCCAACTTTCGATTTACCAGGTTTTGCCCTACTAGATCAGAAACCAGATCAAGAGCAGTAGCAACTCCAGATCTTCTGCTCATAATCCAGGAAGGGTCTGATCCCTCCCTTTTGCTCTAGAATAATCCCAAAATCTTCAAATTTCATTAGCCTGATGTCTTTCCACATTAGGGTTGTTAGTGTTAGTGTCCTAGAGACAATCTATTGTAAGGACATAATACTCGATGATATTCAGTTTGATTTAATATAATAGTTCACTTAATATTAATGTATGACAATACACTTGTTTGAATATTATGTTTGATTGTTTGCATTTATTCATACAAGTGTTCCCATGAGTCATTGATGTCATTGAGGTTGTGAGAACTCAGATGACTTAAGCATGAATCTCAAATAGCCCCGATCAAGGATCATCAAGAATGAGATATTGATGATGCAATGGAGATTGGTGTGCGATCTGCATCATACTCTTAGAGAGTGTAGTAAGATCTCACTTACTACGAGATACTAGGTATCTCATGATGGATGAACAAATACCTTAGAGGGTATTGGTATACCCATCCGAGAAACCGTTTGATGTATTTCCACTATATGTGTCTACGGGTGTCTCGGTTAGTGGGAGCGATGCGATACTCCTTTGACTTGATGTCAATACGCACGACATGTGTGAAGTGATGAACTTTGACCATGACCGACGCTTGCACCCGTCTATGGGTAGATATGGCTTGGATTGAGTTCATCACGAAGTGCATGTGCGTGGTAGTTGAGCCAAGAATAGAATTCATTCCTCAATGTGGATTTAGAGAGAATACTCATCTTCTCATCATAATTGGATCAAAGTCATTGACCAATGCACGTCAACTTGGACTTTGTGGCCAAGTGTGACACGAGTGATCAATTAGTGATTAGAGATAAATTGATTAAGTTATTTGAATAGACACTTCATCATGTTCAAGACTAATCGAGTATTCGTAAATGAAAGAAGGGTAGTTGCATGTTTCTCGCAACGTACCTCATATATTGAGAATGTCTGATTTATTGTCTAGGGTTCAATTAAGACTGTTAGTTTGACTAATCGCTCGATATGTGAGGGTCTATGGGTCACACAACAAGTAGTTCCCTTTTACGGATTATAGTTGGTTGATTAAATGTTAAATTGGATTTAATATTTAATTTATGGAGAATTAATTAATAATGAATTAACCTTGAAATTTTTGAATTGGCGATTGAGTATGCGAAAAAATTTCGATATTGGGTGAAAATTGAGTGGAAGAACTAAATTGAGGATATTGAAAATTTTGCGGATTCGTTAAAACTTGGGAGATGGGAATTTCATCCCGTAATATTGGAATGATTGAACCAATTCCTACGAAATTTTCTATTATTTTTTCCATTTCATATGAAAATAAAAATATCAAAAACAAAAATGAAGTTGAAACTTGAAACTAAAAAAATACAGAACAAAAGTGGAGAAGATGTATATAATGTAGTGTGCCAATGGTATAATTTTTTTTTGATCAAAATGGAGTTGGACAATTAAATGCAGTAGTAGGCTCACTATTAAATGAAATGAAGCTGAAATTTAGATTGAGTGGTAAAGGTTTTAAACATTATATTTAAGGAATAAAAAAAAAAGGGATTGCACTTTGCAGAGCCTTGTCAGGCTCTTCATACTCAATTTTAATGGCGTGAGATTCACGCCCTCATCTCACATTCATGTGGAGGCCTCCGTGCATTTCACATGCACAAATTTTAATTTTTTTTAATTTAATAAATATTGGTTAGTTTGCAATAACCAATTTGAAGAGAGAATGAAATATTGAGTTATAAGTTACTCTCACAACGGTAGTAACCAAATATTTTGGGTTATAACTATGAGAGTAACCACCATTGTGGTTGCTCTAATAATAAGTTAAAAAAAAACTACAATAACTCTCATCCAAAATCCACTTTATTACTTTAAATATTAATAAATAACTTTCACATTGAAATCTGTGCCAAAAATAAAAGGGTAAATAACTTTGGGACGACGAGACTACTTGGAACACATTTTATTCACCGTGCAAGGGGATTTTCTATTCGTTTCCACATGGACCATGCATCATATATATTTTAATCAAATCATGCAAATTTGTGTGCATCTAATACTATCAGGGATTTTGGCAAATATAATCTGATCAACGTCACCTGGAGTTGGAATCTTGTTGTCTTGATGCAATAAGTATAATATATATGCATGTGGGAGACCTCTTTTTTGGAATTCAACGATATAGATTACTGCAAACATAATATATCTGCAAGTTTAGTTGATGAAATTAAAAAGTAGCGTATTTTTTTTTAAAATATATATATTAACTTACCTGCGTCAACTTTTCCGAACAATTAATTTTCTTTGAAATTATTTATTATCTAGTTTCATTTTGAACATTCAACAAAGTATGTCTGGTCTGTCTTCTGGTTTAGTTATCTATAATCTATATCTATCTATAATCTATAACATATTAAAAAGTGACAAGCTTGTGAGAATTATTTTTGGACACATTTACTCTTCATCAATTTTATCATTTACACTTTAGTCCATATAATTTAATGCACACATATATCATTTACTTTTTAATTCATATGAACATAACTATTATTTACTTGATTATAATATTTTACATAAATCAAATAATGAATCAATTCAACATAATTAAGAAAAAACATAATTCTTCATATTTTTTAAAAAAGTGACAAGTTTGTGAGAATCATTTTTGGACACTTTTACCCTTCATCAATTTTATCATTTATACTTAAGTCCATATAATTTAATGCACACTTTTTATCATTTACTTTTTAATTCATATTAAAATTAACTATTATTTATTTGATTATGATATTTTATATAAATCAAATAATGAATCAATTTAACATAAGTAAAAAAAACATAATTCTTCATATTTTTTAATTAATAGTAGATATCAATGTCTAATCTTTTTATGTATTTTTTTAATTCTTAATATAATGAGTGATGGAAGGTTAGAAAAAATATTAAATTCTTAAACAATAATTTAATTGTTAGAGAAAATAAGATTGTTGCAAATCATGCGAAAATTAAAATTGTTCATTTTTTTTGTAAATTAAAATTGTAAAATTGTTTGATCTAATTTATGTATGTATTAATTGAAATGCAAACAAAATGACTTTGGAGCTTCTTTTTTTTTTTCATTATTCTGGCTAATGACTTCTTTACTAGAAAAAAAAAATGTACGCAAAATTCAGGACATGCTTAGTTTGAGGTGGATGATTTGGAGATCATATCATCTCATAAACAACATATCTCATTTTTATTATCTTCGTTGTTTGCTGAAACATGTAAGACAAAAACATGTCAACAATCCAACAATGACATGTGGTTTCTACAATAGTGGAGGTTTATACAACACTATTTTATTGGTAATTCGTGACATGGTTGATATTTAACTTTAACGCGAGTAATGAGAAATTTATGGAAGGTTAAAAAAAATTAAATTCTTAAACAAGAATAATTGATTTTTCAAAAAAAAAAAGATTGAAGCAAAATATAATTGTTAGAAAAAATGAGATTGTTGCAAATCATGCAAAAATTAAATTGTTAATTTTTTTTGTAAATTAAGATTGTGAAGATGTTTGATCTAATTTATGTATTTATCAATTGGAATGCAAGCAAAATGATTTTGGAGCTTCTTTTTTTTTCCCCATTATTCTCGCCAGTGATACACGAAAAAAATGAAGCAAAAATTTAGGACGTGCTTGCTTTTAATTGGAGGTGGATGATTTAGAAATTATATCATCTCATGAATAATATATTTCATTTTATTATATTTGATGATGGTTTGTTGAAACTTATAAGACAAAAACATGTCAACCGATTCAACTGTGACCTGTGGTTTCTGCAATATAGAGGTTTATACAACACCATTTTATCAGTAATTCTATGATATGATTGATATTTAACTTTAACGTGACTAATGAAAACTGACATAATATTATTTACGGACAACGTGCAACACACGTGTATATAAGCTAGTTAAAACTATTTCTCACAATTATAATAATATATTATGTCCATATCCTAATAGAAAAGGTTTCTCTTCTGGACACGGACTGAGCTTGACTTCAGAACTTGAGCATACTCATGCTCCAGATATTTGAATACTCCCAGACAACCATTTTCATACTAAGAAATATATATAGTTAGAAATTAGGCCAAATGATGAGAAAACAGAGAGAATCAGGGGAAATCGGTTTGATCAGTTTTACTAGAGGTCTAGGCAAATACCTTTTGCTGCTGCATGTCAGGCACTGCATCCTTCTTCTTTGTTTATAACTTGTCCAACATCTTCTTCATTTGAAGACTAGAATTCTCCCTTCATTTGCCAAAAAAAAAAAACATGAATTCTCTCCTTGTTGGAAAACTTGTTTTCATCCACCCTTCTCTTCACCATCACCATGAAATTGAAACCATCACTCAAGAAATACCCCTTCTTAATCTCAAGGACATTTGACCCTATAACTCCAATCATCTGCCCCACTGACCTCCAGAAAAGGGCAATGAAGCCCTTTTCGTTTAGCTAAGGGAAATGAGATAGGCGGCTTCTTGCCCCGGGATCATCTCGCTAAAAACAAATTCCCACCTTCACTTGGTGAACAAGCATGACATTGATATCAGCCATTGCAAAAGTGGATGGTGGTGTATTATCTCCAACTTTGAAGAAGCCAGCAGGTTGATCATTACAATTTCTTTCTTTCTTTCTTATTTTTGCTCTCTTCAACCATGGTTTTTTTTTTTTTCAGGGAGGAGTCTTTGGCTGAGGGAGATTACATTCACGATCCAAAATATTGGGATTTTTGGGGACCACAGATGAGCAACGCTCAGTTCTAGATAAAGGCTGTGAACGACCACCAGTTTAATAAATAGTGGTAGTGGGGAGAAATATATATAGTTAGAATTAGAATATAAACAAAAAAAATTAATAAATAGATAAAATAAAATAAACAATGTATCCAATACCGACATCTCTTCATAAAATAGAAGCCCGATGTAATATGCCTATATAATAACACCTCTGGAAACTCCCACGGTCTTATCGATGTAAAAACAGGTTTAAAAATTGACATCTAGAAAATGTACAAGTTTTTATTAAGATTCAATAAAACATAAAAAATACAAAAAAAAAAAGTAAATAAATTCTTAAACAAGAATAATTGATTTTTCAAAAAAAAAAAAAAATGATTGAAGCAAAATATAATTGTTAGAAAAAATGAGATTGTTGCAAATCATGCAAAAATTAAATTGTTCATTTTTTTTGTAAATTAAGATTGTGAAGATGTTTTATCTAATTTATGTATGTATCAATTGGAATGCAAGCAAAATAATTTTGGAGCTTCTTCTTTTTTCCCCATTATTCTAGCCAGTGATACACGAAAAAAATGAAGCAAAAATTTAGGACGTCCTTGCTTTTAATTGGAGGTGGATGATTTAGAGATTATATCATCTCATGAATAATATATTTCATTTTATTATCTTTAATGATGGTTTGTTGAAACTTATAAGACAAAAACATGTCAACGATTCAACTATGACCTGTGGTTTCTGCAATATAGAGGTTTATACAACACCATTTTATCTGTAATTCTTTGATATGATTGATATTTAACTTTAACGTGACTAATGAAAACTGACATAATATTATTTACGGACAACGTGCAACACACGTGTATATAAGCTAGTTAAAACTATTTCTCACAATTATAATAATATATTATGTCCATATCCTAATAGATAAGGTTTCTCTTCTGGACACAGACTGAGCTTGACTTTCAGAACTTGAGCATACTCATGCTCCTAATATTTGAATACTCCCAGAAAACCATTTTCATACTAAGAAATATATATAGTTAGAAATTAGGCCAAATGATGAGAAAGCAGGGAGAATCAGGGGAAATTGGTTTGATCAGTTTTACTAGAGGTCTAGAAAAATACATTTTGCTGCTGCATGTCAGGCACTACATCCTTCTTCTTTGTTTATAACTTGTCCAAAATCTTCTTCATTTGAAGACTAGAATTCTCCCTTCATTTGCAAAAAAAAAAAAAAACATGAATTCTCTCATTGTTGGAAAACCTGTTTTCATCCCCCCTTCTCTTCACCATCACCATCACTCCACCCACCCCGACCATAGAATATGAAATTGAAACCATCATTCAAGAAATACCCCTTCTTAATGTCAAGGCCATTTGGCCCTATAACTCCAATCATCTGCCTCACTGACCTCCAGAAAAGGGCATTGAAGCCTTTTTCGTTTGGCTAAGAGAAATGAGATAGGCGGCTTCTTGTCCCGGGATAATCTCGCTAAGCACCTAACAAATTCCCACCTTCACTTGGTGAACAAGCATGGCATTGATATCAGCCACTGTAAAAGTGGCTGGTGGTGTATTATCTCCAACTTTGAAGAAGCCATCAAGTTGATCATTACAATTTCTTTCTTTCTTTCTTTCTTTCTTTCTTTCTTTCTTTCTTTCTTTCTTTCTTTCTTTCTTTCTTTCTTTCTTTCTTTCTTTCTTTCTTATTTTTTCTCTCTTTCACCCTGGTTTTTTTTTTTCAAGGAGGAGTCTTTGGCTGAGGGAGATTACATTCACGATCCAAAATATTGGGATTTTGGGGGACCGCAGATGAGCAACACTCAGTTCAAGATAAAGGTTGTGAACGACCACCGGTTTAATAAATAGTGGTAGTGGGGAGAAATATATATAGTTAGAATTAGAATATAAACAAAAAAAAATTAATAAATAAATCAAACAAAATAAACAATCTATCCAATACCGACATCTCTTCATAAAATAGAAGCCCCATGTAATATGCCTATATAATAACACCTCTAAAAACTCTGTTGCGAGACCAGAGAGAAATATGAAGAGTAAAGAGATGGGTACGAAAAGAGAGTTAAAAACAGGGTTTCCTTCGTCAGTAGGAAACCTGAATGAGGAACCTGAGGCTCAGGATCCACCTGAGCCAAAGATACTGAACAAAGAAACTGAGGCTCAGGATCTACCTGAGCCTAAGAAGCTGAACGAAGAAACTGAGGCTCAGGATCCACCTGAGCCAATCTATCTGAACGAGAAAACTGAGGCTCAGGATCCACCTGAGTCAATCTATCTAAGCGAAAAGACTGAGGCTCAGGTTATACCTGAGCCAAATCATCTGAACGGGTTATCTGAATGAAGGAAGGTTTGGGCTTCCCGTAAATGGGCCCAAACATTTAGAATAATCTAGAATATCATTTATCTATTTTAGATTTTGTTTTTAAATTACCTAAAGAATATTCACTGTTGTGTGGACCCTAATGTTAGTTACAAATACGGCACTGGCCGATGAATGAGAATATCATAAAATTTACATCATTCTCTCTCTTCTAACTACCTCTCCTCCTATCTAATTCTCTCTCTCCATATTTCTTCATATCTTCAAATCTTCATATCTTGTTCTTCAAGCAATTTATATTATCAGCAATATTATTCCAGAAAACCTCAAAAAACATATTACGATCATCCAGAAAATATAAAAAATGTAACATTTGGTATTCCAGAGCCAAGTTTTGATCATGGCCGAGGGAACGCGCTCCAAAGATCTGCAAGAATCTCACAGAAAGCTGGAATTATAAATTCAAACGGAAGCCATGAAGCTGGAAGCAGTTGAAGGGAAGCTAACAGACAATATGCATGGTTTAACAACCAAGATGGAAGAGAAATTTGAGCTTATGACTAACACTTTGGCAGCTATGCAGTTACAACTGTTGAATATGGAAAAAGGCAAGGGTCACAATGAAGGGCCTTCTATTTTGGGGAGTCCTAGCTTTGGATCTGGTGGTGGAGGGCCTAACTACGGAACTGCTGGTGGGGGATCATCCTATCAGTATCAGGAATCTCCAAGGAGTTTAACTGATGGTACTCAATTTTACAACCCAGTGCCTAAGATCGAATTCCCTAGGTTTGATGGCTCTAAACCTAGGTTATGGGTACTGAGATCCAATGGGTATTTTAAGCTTATGCCCAGTATGACTGATCAACAAAAAATCACTTTGGCTACTATCCATTTTGAGGGTAAAGCAGCACTATGGGTTCAGAATTTCAATCAAAGAAATGTGGAATTAACTTGGGCACAATTTTTGGTTATTCTCTCAACTAGATTTGAGGAGATTAAGGATTCTACAGTGATTTCTGAGTTTAACAAACTCAAACAAACTGGTAGCTATGAAGATTATGTTGATAAGTATGAGGAGCTGAAAGCTTGTATCTTTGGTAGTTCTTGAGGATGTATTCTCGAAAACCTACTTTGTGGCAAGTTTCATTGGAGGACTTAATGAAGAGCTACAAGCTCTGAGAGCCATGTTTGAACCTACCACACTTCAACATGCTATTAAATTGGGCAGAAGCAAGATCAAAGCTCTTCTTTGACTAACTAAAAAACTTAAGCCCTATTCCAGGGTTTCTAATCCTAACCCTAACCCTAACCCTAACTCTAACTCTAATTTTATGTAGTGGAAGAAGGGTGATGCTTCTTTGGCCCCCTGCCAAGAAAGGGAAACCACTTTTTCAAAATCTTATCTCCCCGCAGAGATGGCAAAAATGAGAGAGAAGGGACTATGTTACAACCTGTGATGAACCTTTTGTGCATGGGCACAAATGCAAACAGAGAATTTCATACATGATTCTCGCGTAAGAAGAGGAAGATACTCAAACCTTCTCTTCTCCTACCATCAAGGGGGGAAACATGTCATGAGATGGGGGCCGACATCATGGAAGAGGTCCGATGTCACTAAATGCTCTAAGTGGTGAAGATGGAGTTACTACCATGAGGCTTTTTTGGGAGTTTGAACACCATAAACTCCACATTCTCATAGACTCAGGTAGCACCCTGAGTTTTATACAAAAGGCTACTGCTAAAAGGCTCAAATGCCCATTGAGTGATGCTAAACCCATATTGGTGAAGGTTGCTAATGGGCAAAGGTTGGTCAGCTCACAACAAGTGAATCCTTTCACTTGGAACATGCAGGGACATCAATTCACCTACCCACTGAGGCTGTTGGAGAATGAGGGTTGTGATCCGATCCTAGGAGGATTGGTTAAAATTTTGCACACCTATTGAGCTTGACTATGAAAAGATGACTTTCACAGTCAACTTGCTTGGGAAGAGGGTGAAACTACAAGCACTTACTTCATCAGCTGAATGTAAGTTGATTTCTGATGTGGGATTGTATCAGATGATCCACACAGAGGCCCTTAAGGAAGTTAATGAGATGTATTTAATTACATCAGCACCTCCTACCCACACTGAAGATGATCCTGAATTACATAAGCTACTACTAGCTTATAAGGATATATTTGAGGAACCAGTAGAATTACCACCAGGGAGGGGGGTGGAACACCAGATTATACTCAAACCAGGAGCATCCCTAAACAAAGAAGATCCATATAGAACCTCTCCACACCCATAAGGAGGAGATTGAGAAGATTGTAAAGGATTTACTGACTACAGGAGTAATTCAACACAGTAAGAGCCCTTTTGCTTCACCTGTGATTTTGGTGAAGAAAAAAGATGGCACCTGGAGGCTATGTGTGGATTACAGGTACCTTAATGAACTCACAATCAAGCACAATTACCCTGTTGGTCCCGGTGCAAACGAGTCTTACACGTAATGGGGGAATACACGTGTTTGGTGTTTTTAAAACTTTTTTCATACCGAGGTCACTTGGGGTCGATAATCCTCAAGATTAGGTTCGAGAAGCACAGACGCTTCCGAGTCAAAGTCTCATCGAGACAGTGATCCCGGAAATCTTTTCGATACCTCGAGATAATCCCAACCGAGTCCCGAAAAACAGAGATCCCGAAGTTGCTTGGATCGATAACTAACTTCATCAATCCTTAAAGAGAGTTCGATTCGGTAACTATCTGTTCTAGCTACTCGACCGTCTTGGAATGGTTGGCCCTTTAGTTTATACTCGTTTTAAGCTTTGTTTGAAAAACCTTCCCTTTATGAAATAGTGATTAGGCTGTGATTCAATTACATGTAACTTCGGTGGATTGATTCCAACTGAATATCAGTGAAAAGTATGCTTTCAAAATCAAGTCAATGCAACAGTTAAGCACATATAAGGAAAGCAATAAACAACACAACAATTATAGTGGTTCAGAGACTCAAGCTCCTACATCCACTCTCTCTGATCCTCAGAGAAATTCACTAATCACTTCTGAGCTTTCTGACTACCTCGCGTAGTTTACTTACTCAACTCGGCCCTGAGTTTTCTGACTACTCCGCGTAGTTTACTTACTCAACCGACCTTGAGCTTTCTGACTACCTCCGTAGTTTACTTACTCAAACACAAACAAGCTTTCAGACTACCCCTGTAGCTTACTAACTTCTCCTCTAGAGTTTTCTGACTACTCCGCGTAGTTTACTAACTCTTTACAACTCTTCTAACCAACAAACACACTCCAACTACCTTCTCAAGGGTTTGGGGTTTCTCGGTTGGTTTCCAACTAGGATGAGATATCCTTTACAATGAAGCACAATGCAAAGGGTTAGGATATCTCGACTAAGCTTTGGATAAATCTTATCAAGCTAAGCTTAGTATAGTGAGCTCTCTTCAATATAGAAGCACTTGGGAAATTCTAAGTTTTTCTAGTGCTTTAACTTTTGCAAGAATAAGTTTGAGCTCTTGAGTTGCGTATAAATTTCCCGTCACCTTACAATGTAGAGGGTCACCAGTATTTATAGGCATACACCAAGGTCACTCTTGAAAACTATCCGTTGGAGAGATAGCTTCGTGAGTTTCCTCTTATGGTGTGTGAGAAATGGCTATATTTAGGGTTTGAAACTCCCTAACACGTTTTAGGCAATAGCCTTTCATGTAGTCGGTCTTCACTTTTTGTAGTCTGGAACTTTTGTACATCTGACATCTTTTTTCAAATGACCGTCATTGTCATTCGTCGGTATGGTGGCAAATGTCGTCTTCCTCTTTTTTGACTTTTGTCTCCAGTTAAAGGTAGACACCTTCAACGGCTCTTTTGGTTACAAACTCTGAGTTTGATATAACCTTAACAACACTTCTGACTTAGTTCCTTTTGTCTGCATTTGAATGTCTTGGCAAATATCTATTTTCTAAGGAATCGCGATCTTCTCAGAATTCCATCCTTCAGATAGATATATTCAAAGGTCGAACATTCAAAGTTCATCTTGAGCATTCAAGACCTTATAGAGTCTTCAAAGAATCATCGCGGCCTTCATATTCTTGATCTTCAATCTTGATCTTGATCTTGCGTCTTGAGTCTTCTCGAGTCTTGAGTCTTCGAAGTCTTCCGAGTCTCTTGACCGATACACCAATCTTCGTCTTTGAGTCTTCGCCTCAAGATCCCATCGAGTCTTCATATCTCGATTTCACATCGAGTCTTGAAACCTCCGCCAACTGAAACTTCAGTTTCTTCAGAAACATACTGAGTTCTTCAGAGTCTTCAGAACCTATCCTGAACTATATCTGCTGACTATACATTTTGCAGATAACATCCTGAATACTCTAAAACTGAATCCTGACTCAACTATCAAGATCATTCTGAACATGTCATACTCAGGGGTTTTGGGATCTAATCAAAATCATATATCTTTTATTAAATTCATCTCCCAACAATTTCCCCCTTTTTGATGATGCCAAAACCTATCTTGTTACAAACATATAACCTATGCTCATGTTTCAGTTTATCCTATTACAAGATTGGTTGTCTCCCAACAATTTTCCTAAATCAGAGAAACTCCTAACAATTTAAATCATTCAGCAATTTCTTCAGTAATGAATCTCTTTAAGTAGTTCATTACCAAATACTTAAACAATTTCCCCCATATTCAGACAATTTCCATTATCAACATACAATCAGTTTAGAGACATTCATTTAGCATATCAAAATAAAAGACATGTAACTAAGATAATGAGATATTATCTTTTGAGCATAATGATAAATCTTCATTGATGATTGGCTTGAGTTACAGATTACAATGAGTTTATCAACAAAATCAAAAAGACAAAAAATTAAGATTACAGAATCTTCTGAGTCTTCAGTCTTCAATCTTCTGATTTGGCTCTTCAGTCTTCTGCTCTTCAGTTTGTTTCATTCTCAACTTCATCAACGGGCACCTCCAGGTCGAACATTCCAAAAAATCTCTTCTTTAGCTCATTTCTCTCCTTAATAATATCCGGACTGTTTCCTGTGAAACCCAACTGACCAGCATACTGAGCAATTTCTTGAGTGATGGCCTTCTCATTTACCAAGTCATTACCAAGTCTCGGAGGAGGATAGGAATATGGACCAGGGGCTACTATTTGTACATCTCCTTCATCCGCAAGGTTAATCCAGCTCTGTGGATACTTTGGATAGAAGGTTAAGAGATATTCAATGAATGCTTCATTCTGATCTGAGCTTTCCCCTCTCCATTCCCTGAGAACATCATAATTGAACCAGAAGGTTCTCTTGACCTCTTCCCACATATCGTTGAGTTTGATAGGCATCCATTTATCAACGTGGGGCCACTTCAGTGCTTTTGATGTCCCTTTCCTCTTGCTCGCAAACTTCCTGAATTCACTCCTTCGCTTCTGCTCTTCGTCTATCTTCTTTCTGATCACAGATGGCTCTCCAGAGACCGAAGCAAAGCTTTCTTAGCTGTTCTATTTGGAGTGTCTTCAGAGCATCTCTCGTGTTGAAGACTTTTGTTACGAGGTTGAGACTCGATTCTTCCGTTTCTTCATCATCCGAATCGACTTTCTCTGGATTGGCTTAAAGCCTTTGCATCTTTTCGGGTTGAACAACACCCAAGGCTTTCCTCTTTATAGGCAAATCGTCAGCTTGGCTTGTTCCAACCTTTGCTCTAGCACTCAGTTTCTCTCTTGCAACATCAAGCATGGTTTGCTCAGAAACTCGAGTGTAGATAGGCTTCTCTACCTGAGCGAACTTCAACTTCTCTTAAGGTTTTGGCTAGATTATACATTTTAGCATCTTTCTGAGCCTTCTTCTCCAAAGTACGTGCCATGAACTTTCTGAGGTCTTCACCTTCCTTTTCCCCTTTGGCACCGTAATTTGGAAGAAGTCCGGAGAGTCTTTGTGTCCATGTGATATTGCTCTTTGCTCACACAAATAACCTCTCCTGCTATCTCGATCTTGTTCGCCTTCCAAATTTCCTTAGATGGTTCTTGGCCACGAAAAAATTCTTCAGATAAATGGGCAACCGCCGGAGAGTGCTTTCTTGAACATCTTCATCATCTTGGTCATGAGCATTGAGCTCATTTCCTCAACAAATGATTTTATCATCACTTCATTCCTCTCTCCAATTTCACCTCTAGAAATGCAACACTCCTGGTGCTTCGTTTCATTTCAAAGATCGAGCTCAAATTTGACTCCCTCCCATTTTTCATTCAAATTTTATCTTCCATGGAGGTCATCTCGAGGTCGAGTGTTTTGATTATTACCACTCACCAAGAGTGACTAAGATTTTCCATCTTCCGAGCTTGATTGGCCAATGTTTCTTCCATCCGAGCAATCTTGATCATCATTGGCTCAACCTTCTCAAGTTTCTCCATCAAGGAGTGAGATCAATCTCGGGAACCTTCTCGCACCTTCTCGTGCTATTTGATCATCCCGAAGCTTGACTTCATCCCGAGCTCCAATCTTCAACCGAGCCTCACCGCTTTATCGGACAATTTAATTAAAGATAGAACTTTGAGAACTTTGGCATAATTGTTAATAGTGCCAAAAGGTACTGAAGAGTTTAATGAAGTTTCTTCTCCATCACGAGGCCCGATCCTCGGCATCTCCCCCGTTGGTCCCCATCTCCATCTTGAGATTTGTCTCCACGCTATTTTTCTCTACCTTAAATAACCAGCTCATCAAAATCGAAGTTTTCATCTGAGCTTTGTCCTTCGAACCACATCGGTTTTGTCTCCTCATTCCACGGTCTTCCCCTCTTATGCGGCAATATCAAGCATCTCCGGGAAGAGTCTCGATTGAGGATGAACATATTGTCCTTAACGAAGAAAGCGTCTTGCGGATCGAAGGGTATGGTGAGCATCGGAGTAATCAAGAATGAACCGTTCCCCTTGCTCCTCCACTCGCCTTCTTGACCTCGCCCTTCTTCCATCTCGGGCTCTCGTTCGCAAGAAGTAGATCACTTTCGAGAGCTCATCAAAATAATCTGCTCCCGAGTCTCCCACCTCTGAAGGTTGTCTGATCAGTCCTCGGTTTGATCTGAGTGGGTTCTTGAGGCTGAGTGGCGTATCCTCGAGTTAGTCCTCTTCTCATCTCGAGCCATCGAGGCTGAGTTCCTTTGAAAATTTCTGAGAAATTTTATGCGAACTTAGAGATGTCTCATGCACCTCGGAGAAGACTCGCCTCGATCTGTCTTGTTCCTTAGAGATAACTTTGAGCCAAAACTTGTAATGGCGAACCCCGAGCGGTTTGGCCCTCGGGTTGAATCTCCTCGGAATCATTTGCCATCTTCATCGGTGAGAACCACCAATCTTCAATTTTTGGGGCAAGGTTCTTACGCTTCATTATTTTTCCACCTCTCCATCTTTGCCTCTAACAAAACCTTCCCCGGTTTGTTGGGTCTCTTTCAAAACAAGAACCGTGATTCTACCTTCTTTTCTCTCTTTTCCGATGGCACCTTTTTTGCGGCAATGGGCTTAAAGAGAATTTTGGACTTAGGGAATGAGGTCGTATTGGCGAAGATATCCTCCTCCTCTCTCGCACATCTCCAAAATATAAGCAATTTTGGTGGCATGGTGGATCTTGCCTTTTATTGAGATTGCCCCACAACCTTCTTCAAAACTTTGGTCCTTTCTCCACCGTCTCAATCAAAAATTTCAGCCAAAGTCGGTGGTGGGTGAGGCCTCGATTACGCCATCAATCAATCCTGAGCTTGAGCAATCTTGATCCGCTCAAAACTCCCCGTAAAGACTCATGATGCTCTTGCTCACAATATCCATCAACACACGATATTGTGGCTTTAAGTTCCTTTTTATGCAATGTCGCCTCAAATTTAACAGATTCTCGGCAATCCTATCTAAGTACTCTTACCCGACATATATACATCGCAGATCCTCTCTCTATCACAGAGCTCAAAAATCATCATTGATTTTTTGGAACTATATACAGATCCCTCTCAAAATCGATGTATTTGGACGACTGCTCTAAATGTGATACAGTTATCTTAGAATGCATACAATCCTCTTCATCTATCTTCAAGTTATAGATGAATTCGATTACCTCTTTCGCAAACTCCCCGGTCCGTAAAACTGACTAGATGGGTGAGTTTAGATCGAATCATATGCAGAGCCTCCTCTCCTGGCTTTGAGTTGGTTGTGCTTTCGAGTGAGACAACGAACTCGTACCAAGGCTTGTTGGTTTCGGCTAATCTCTCGAACAAGGTTGGAGCCATTTTAGAGATTGATTGAAGAAATGAAGCTTTAGGGTTTGGGAATTTCTGGGCAAAAGGAATTTTTTAATTGCAGAGGATTTGGGAACGAAGGGTTTGATAAAATTTTGGCTTGAATGGCTTATTGGGGTATAAATAGCTTCGAGATCATGGGGAATCGAGTTTGTTAGGTGAAAAACAACGGTTGAGATTAATCTCCGATTAATCGGGTATACGAACCGACGATCTCCGAAAAGTAAGCCGCCAAAACATCCTCATTGGTCAAGAAATGTAACAGAGCATTAAATGACTGTTGACCTTTTTCGGAATTTAAAACGATCCTGCCCAAAAACATTCCTCAGGTGTTTTGTATTTATTGCGAATGATTACTGAGTTTTACTTGAGCAATAAATGAGTCGCGTGAGTCATTACTTCTTCAGACTAATTTCTCTCTATCAGTCTTACAGAGTACTGACCTTGATAAAATGTCAAGATAATATCGAAAAATCGAATGGGTTCAAGATGCTCATCGAGTACTTACCTTCAAAAGAAATCTGAGTTTCTGAGACTCGATTCGGATTTCCATTTTATCCCGAGCTTCTCAAGAGAATTCGAGAAAACTTACATGATCCGAAAACCTTCAAAAAAATTTCAGATTTTACTCTATACACTGTGTTCTAACATCCCTAATTCAATCGAAAGTTCTCGAAATCTTGATTCACCAAAGGTTTAGTCAAGATATCGGCTCTCTAACATCGAGATGAATTTTCTCCATCCTTATGTCCTTCTTCTCGACATGATCTCCGATGAAGTGATGTCTCGATATCCACATGCTTGCATCCGTGTGCAATCTTTTTGTGAAATAGCAATGACACTATTATTGTCACAAAATATTGGTACTTCATTGGCTACAACTTTATAATCCCTTAATTGTTGTCCGAGCCAAAGAATCGAAAGCACAACAAATTTTCCTCGCACCATGTATTCAAATTTCAAGAGTACTTGTCTTCGAGGTCCATTTTCTTCGAAAACCAAGATATCACCATTTCCTAGAAATTGACAAGTTCCCGGTGGACTTCACATCAATTCTCGCAACCTCCATAATCAAAGATCCGAAAGTAACCAGCTAATTCAAGGTTATCATCGGTTGATACCATAATCCTCTATTCATCAGCCTTTTAAGATACTTCAAGATTTTTGGCAAATTCCATGTGACCTAAATTTTAGGATTAGCTTTGTATCTTGCACATATCCCAACAACAAATGTTATATCCGCCTACTTGTCAGAAGATAGAGAGCAATGATCCAATGATTCCTCTATAATCGCGATGGCTTATTTTGCGGTTTCGTAATCGGATCCATCTTGAAGTTAGTATTCATGGGAATCCTAATCAGATTGCAATTTCATACCCATATTTGGCAATCGATCTCCGTGTACTTTGTCCGGTTGATGAATATTCATTCCTTTGATTGTTTCACTTGAAGACCTAGAAAAAAAATCCATATCTCCCATCATTGACATCTCAAACTTGCCTTTTCATCGTTGTTGAAAAATTTTCACACAAATGATGGTTTGAGATCCAAAATGATGTCATCAACATATATCCAAACTAGTAAGATATCTTCCCATCCTCTATCCCGAACAGAGTTCTATCAACAGCCTTTGACAAAACCATGGTCAAGAAGAAACCGAGAAAGAGTATCATACCATGCTCGGGTGCTTGCTTGAGACCATACAAAGCTTTTTTGAGCCTCAGAAACTTGGTCATTCTGCTTTTGAAACCGCGAGGTTGTTCCACATAAACCTCTTTTTTAAGCACACCGCTCGAAATGCACTTTTCACATCCATTTGATAGATCTTGTCGCGAGTCGCTTTTGATGAATATTATGTGGCTAATTTGATTATGACTTAGGAACAAAACATATACGTAAAATAAACAAAGAAATAAGATGGATTTGTTGACCCGAAATCATAAAAGACTACTTACCAAGCCGTGATATAATATCGAAAGCCTTACACGCATTTCTTGATACATCTAATGAAGATGAATCGATGCAGTTATCGATTGAGTTCCGTGGTTTTTCATATATGTGGATGAACACTCTAGTTTTTCTATTCCTCACCTCTCGGGGAATTTTTTGTAGCTATTTCTCCGGGATTCTTTTTCTATTTTTCCAACCCTTTTTTCCTTTTTACTTCCATTTATCATACTTTGTCAAGCATGAGTCGGATTGGTAAAGATGTCTTTCGGATTCTTTGGACCATGCAAGAACTCCTGGTGTTGCCACGTTTAACTTCATCTTCTAGATTGATCTTTTTATAAACGCCGTTCCAGGGACACTTTTTAATCGTCGAAATTAATCTTTTGTTCGGTTGGACTTTCGTTCGTCGCCTTTAAGATGTCGGTTTTTTCGAGATTTGAGTTCGAACATACCGACCGGTTTCGCTTTGTTCGTAGGGTTGGCCGAAAGCAACTCGATCGGTTGGCGAACAAAAAGGTAACTTCGCCCCGGGCATGATTATTATATTCAAACATTACACGTGTCGCTTTTTTTGATGTTAGATTAATCCCGATTTATTATATCGAACAACAACAATACCTCAAATGTCGCTTGTATTCTACATTGGGCCCTTACTGTTAAAAACATGGGCCATGTTTACGCCGTTGGTCACTACCGAACTTCATGTCTATTTAAATCTTATTTCTCCACTTTAAAATTTTTCCTTTTTCCTCTACTCTTATCGCCTTCCAGATTCGAAAGTTTCCGCCAAAGGATTCATTGTTCCGGAAGAATTTCATTCAGTAACCAAATTCTTCTTTATAATCATGGCTTCCGTCAATTCCTCTGCTCAATCCGACCATTATAGTTCCCTTCGCCTTCCCCCATTAGTAGAATCCTCCGGTAATAATGTAAATACATCGGAGGCAAATGCCTCGATTCAGATTCCGCTGGCAATTTCTGAACCTTTTACTGTTTTTTCTTCGACCGATAGAGCCCAAACCTGAGTCGGATAGGGTTTGTCCCGTAATGATTCGGTTGGACGATTTCGATTATAACTCTTCGCCCCATATTCAAATTAGGTCTAGGGTTACGACAATATTGATGTAGATAGAAATAATTTCAGAAGGGGGAAATTTTAATCGCAAATTTAATCGAATCTAACATAGGTGTAGATGGTGGCAAAACTCCTAAATTGGTATACCGTTGGTGTTCCTCACATCCAACATATAATGAAAGTATAGCGCTATGGCTTGTCCGAACAACCTCATAGGATTAGTGTAGAGAATCGAGTACCCAATGAAAGCAAAATGGGCGAAATATATTGATGTAGATATGCTCGCCACCGCATAAAATTTATGAAACCCCTAAAGATGTCTTTTTTCGGGCACCCAAATCTCGATGAACGAGCCGACCAACCCCGAGGGTTGTGTTGCCGTGAATTTGGATACTATGGAGGTCGGTTTGATTTCCTCTCCATCCGCATTACCCGCTTTGCTCGTGGAATGGAATATTTCCATTACACAACTCAAACCGAATGGATGGCATATGGTCATGAGTTTTTTTTGCGTTGTTCGCAAAATGAAACCAAGGTATTATCCTTCGCAAATTGAACTTGCTCGGTTAGTGCACTTGACTCGTCCCGAGGGGGCATGGGTGGTTGTTTATGCAAGCTAACGCCAAGTGCAAAATTATCGAGGATGTGCGAACAAAATCGATGTTCGGAAAGAGAAATTTCGTTTCGTAGGGGCGATTGAAAAGTTGGCCTCGAAGCGAGCCAAATGCTCGTTTGGACATCCCTAATCGACTTCGGAGTACCAAGTAAGTGATTTTGTAACTTTCATTCCTCTCAATTTGAACCGATTTTAACTCACTTTTTTATTTCGGATTCAAGCCAAGAACGGATAAGGAGACAAAACGACGGCTATTTCAAAGAAAAATTGGCAGATCGATCTTTTAATCCGTGATTACCTTGAATCAACAGAAAAAAAGGTGGTTTGTTCGTGCCTCCTCACCATCTTGTTGTTTGTTGATCCTTCCGAAGGATAATCTTTTGTTTTTACTAAATTTTTTATCTTTATTTATAGCTTTTTGGGGTGACCATCATTATAAACATCCTAACACACCGAGATGGCTCGGAGAAAAAAACCAAGAACTTGCTTCGATTCAAGCCGAGCGAGAAGCTCATTAAGTCATCCCGGCCCCGAGAAACAAGTCGAACACTGAGGCTCCTGCTCGTTGAAACCCCACCAATAAAAAGACCAAGGGTGGAGATGACCTGTCAGGGGCTGAGAGCGAATCTGGGCGAGCGAATGGGGCATCAAACTCAAACAAGACCGATGTTTTCGAAAGAATTTCAAAAATGGAAGTTGGCATCTTCTCCTCCTCCACCGACCTCGATTGGCCACGATCTCCCAAGATAAGTCATTCCCGATGGGATCCACTAAATGTACGCTTTGCTCGCTCAGAGTCTTTTGGTTTTTGGTCGATATTTCTAAAACATGTATATAACTTTGACCTTCCGTCTTTATCACGAGTGTTTTCCAGCGCGCTTTGAGCATGTTCAAAAAGCTTGCCGAAGCGTGACTTCGATCCGAGAGGAGTCTATTTTACTTAGAAAACATGCGAAATCCTTCGTCGTCCTTGGTCGCTTCTTGAGAAAGTTATATGCCCAAATAATCTTAACATCCAAGCCAATTATTCGCTTTTGATTAGAACTTTGAAGACAAAGTGATCGAAATAAGGTCCGGATGAATTGAAATTGGCTCAAGCAAACTGCTTGCACAAGCAATGAGGATGCCCGCCAATTTCAGAAAATGCTCATCAAGAGGATGCTCACACACGAAAAGAGGCAATCGAATCGGGCCCTAGGAGGGCGATCAATATACCCTTCAAGAAGAAATGAATGCCGAAGCCAGAACTTCGGGCTGTAGAAAAAATGGAAAGTGAGAGGAACGAGGCTTGGCCAACAAATCATCGCTCTCAAGAGACTAACACTCGCTTAGCCTTGAAAACTCTAAGTCGCATGATGCACATCGAAGATGTCTAACTTCATATTTGCGCTTTTGCCGATGCTATTCGATCCGTTTGAACAAATGAGCAAATTGCCCCCTCATATCCGGACTTTCGAAAGACTGTAGATAACCCTCCAGATTCCCAATGTCGATTTGAACGGTCTCGCACCGTTTCTTCCCGAAGAGATCAAAATCGACGATCCAATTCGAAAAAGAGAGAACTCGACACTATTGTTACCGAGGTTGCCGATCAAAATCTTCATATTGATCCTCGATCAATCCACCCAGATTTAGCAAGAACCTCCCAGAAAAAATGCACCTCCCAAATGAGCATCCGATACCCTGGACATCCCGAATCCGCTTGAGGGGACCGAACATAATGTGTTCGACATTTCACTTCCATCTACCCCTAGTTTTGACTTTTTATGCCTTGATGTCTTTTTTTTTTTACAAGACTTGTGTAATTTTGTCTTCTCCACTTTTTCATTCAACAATATATCTTTAGTGATACTTTTCTTTTGTCCCAATATTTTGTCAATTGAACAAATGAATTTCATATTGAATTGTCTCTCTAACCCGCTTTGTTGAGGATGAATGTTGATACTTGTGTTGCACGATAGTTGCTTTTATGCTCGCTTTTATTGTTTTCCGTTTTTTGCCTCTTTTCTTCCGAATGAATTCAACATTGGGTTTGTTATGCCCGCCTCGACTTCTTTCGGTTTTGATTGTCTTATTGACGCTGTAATCGGTTGATCGTCTTATTTAGGTGCGACCAGATGGGTTACTTTATGAACCCCCCTTTCTTGGTGCGATCGTCTTATTTAGGTCGCGATCACTTCGCATTTCGGCCGCCTTATTTAACTGCGACCACGTATTTCGTCACCCGCCGTAACGGGTATCCCTTATCTTTTAATCATTGCGTACCCATTACTATTACTTTTTTGTCATGAATCGATCTTAATTCGCTTAAAGTGAACATAGACTGGCTCGTTTGCCTTTTGTTCGGTCGTCAACTTAGGTGCGACCTCAAATAGGCCTAAACTAGAATCTCTTTAGCGAACAAAAGTACAAATATCTTTTTTTTTTTTTTTTTTCCTTTTGCAACACTTTGTATTCTATTACATCGCTCATAACCGGAAAAGACTATCTATTACACAATTATTGTTATCGACCGGGGTTTTTGAATTTAAATCCCGCCTTTGAGTAGACACGAAACGGCCTTACCTTGTCCGGAATTGATGTTGACAAGGATGTGGCACATCAGTCAGTTTAACTTTGTAATGAAGATAAGCTTTTGTCCCTCCCGGACAAAAAATCTGCGGGCGACATGAGGGCATGAGCATGTCATTCTGCTTTCGCTTAAAAATAGGTCTTTGAAAGCAAAATTTTTCACCGCACCATTCTCCCCTTTTTCCAATGATGCCGAAGGCCAAGATTTTCTTATTTTTGGGTGGATTCTATGACATCCCTCCCTTCCGGGGAGATTTTGGGGATGCATAGGGGACTTACGGCTTATTATTAAGCAAAGAGTAACGGGAGCGGCAACCATGACTCTTCCGAAAGCATCCCGAGTCCGGGGACGAGCTTCAACTGTGGCTTGCAATGAATGTGAGGTAAAAAGCTCCCGGATAGATGCTCGATTCACTAATTGATCTTTGAATCGAGAGCTGGATTCTTCTAAGGTTTACTAAACCATCTTCCTACCGAGGATCGCAAATTTTTTTTTTTTCTTCTTCATCTTTTTCTCGCTTTTTAACCATGAGTATATGCCTATTTATAGAATCGTCCCCCATGTCATAGATAATAATTGCTAGCTCTCTTATTTTTGCTCTCCTTTTTGACATCCGCTCGACTTTTTGACTCTTGCTCAAAGAATTAACTCACCCCGCATGGCTGCCACCACTTGCCAACTTGTTCGACACGTATCTTCTATTGACAACTCGCTCGACACGTAGCTCCCTGCATCAATAGTGTTGTCCAAATTTTTTCCTTGAAGATATGCATCGAAAATAATATATTCTTCTTAAAAGAGCGTCCTACTACCAATCGAATGGCCGATTGTGCTCACCAACAATATGCTCGCTTTTAGTCCCTGTTCGGTCGATACTATACTCGCTTTTTATTGATAATATTTTTTTCAAATTTGGACGCTCTCCACGAAAGTAAGACAATGGGACTCCATTCAGTCCTCCAAGTCATATGCCCCGCTTGATAAACGCTCAAACCGACTCGAAAGGACCTTCCCATGCTCGAATCGAAAACACCACTTTGGTACCCCCCATCGACGCTTTTTAAAACCAAATCGCCCACATTAAACTCAAGATTCGACTTTGAATTATAAAACTTTTCGATCTCTTTTTGTACATAGCATTTTGAAATCATCTCTTTCTTCCAACAGTCTCAATTCAGAGCGATCCTTATGCTCTCCAAAAGTCATTGTTCGATGACTTGGAACTTTGATTTCTCATGGTATAATGACCTCTTTTTAAATGCTAAAGCAAAAGGGGTCTCTGCAGTTGATGTTCAAAGTTGTTCGGTAAGCCCACAATATTTCAGTAATTCTTTTCCGCCCATCCTCCCTTGAAATTATCAAGTCTAAATTTCGAGGGTATGCTTGATAATTTTATTAACTTTTGACCATTTGACCGATAATACGGAGTTGAGTAGTGCTTTTTAATCCCCAAATGAGCACAATTTTGTCTAAATTCACTTCCATCGAATTGTTTGTCGTTATCCGTGACCAATGATTAGGGAAGCCAAATCGACAAATGATGTTTTTCCAAACAAAGTTCCACATCCTTTGTTCGGTGATTTTAACAATTGCCTCGAAACGCCCATTTAGTATAATAACCAACGGCTACCACTTCATATCTAACTCCCCGATGTGCCAAGAGGAAATGGGCCGATTAAATCGATCCCCCATTTAGCAAATGGCCATGGACTATAAACCGATACTAACTCTTCAGTGGGCTATGAATGAGTGGAGCATGTACTGCAATCGATAATAACACGAGCATATGCAAAAAATCCTTTCTAAGGGTTGTCGAATAATAACCTTGCTCGATTATTTTATGTGCCAGACGAGCCCGCTTTGTATGATTTCCGCATATTCCATCATGGATTTGTTGCGTATACATGTCCCTCTTCAGAGTAATACACTTCAAAAGTGGAAGAGAGAAGCTTTTTTGTACAAATGCTCGCCTATAATAGTATATCGAAAGCGATCGTAATCCGAGACGAGAGTTGCTTGTGCTTTATTTTTCGCGGAGAAGTCCCTTTTGTAAATAACTCATTATTGAGTCATCCAAGTTTCTTGTTCATTGTTATCCGCCAATCGCAATCCGGGAACCGAGGCGTATGATAGGCCGTGGATTTATCACAATGTCTGCTTACTCCTTCGCCGCTGCCAGCGTAAGTTTGAATCCATTTTCGTGGTAATTGTTCAATGAAAACTTGGTCAAAATGCCCGAGCAACTCTTTTGCTAGTTGTTGATATTGTGCCATTTGTTCGCTACTCATTTACTTTGATAAACGACACCGAGAATCGCTATAGATCATCGACCTTTGAATTCCCATTGTCATTGCCATTTGTAGTCCAAATGATCAAAGCTTCATATTCAGCCTCATTATTTGTAGCCGAAAATCAAATCGAATGGTCAAAACGTTGCCTAGTTAATTTTGATGAGAACTACGCCCGCTTCCGCTTTTTGAACTTGTTGATGATCCATCAACATACATGTGCCATGGTTGATCGACAATTTCGGTCAGAATTTGTGGATATGTCAACTCAACCATGAAATCGCCATAAACATGGCCCTTCATTGCTTTGTTCGCGGAGCAAAAGTAATGCCGAATCGTTCTAACTCCACCGCCCATTTGAGCAATCGCCCAAGTATCCGGGTCGGTGAAGGACTTCATGAATGGAAACGTAGTCAATACCTCAACTGAGTGGTCGAAAAAATATGGTCGCAATTATAACCCTCCTTCTAGCGCCAATTGTCGCGAGTCGTTTTCGTTGATGAATATTATGTGGCTAATTTGATTATGACTCGCAAACAAAACATATACGTGTAAAATAAACAGTAAATAAGATGGATTTGTTGACCCAGTTCGTCAATAAAAGACTACTCATACCAAGCCAGGATATAATACTGAAAGCCTTACACGTAAAAGTTCTTGATACATCTAATGAAGATGAATCGATGCAGGTTATCGATTGAGTTCCAGGGTTTTTCATATATGTGGATGAACACTCTAGTTTTTCTATTCCTCACCTCTCAGGGAATTTTTTGTAGGCTATTTCTCTGGGATTCTTTTTTTCTTTTCCCCCAACCCTTTTTTCCCTCTTTTTCCTTCCATTTATCATACTTTGTCAAGCATGAGCTGGATTGGTAAAGCATGTCTTTGGATTCTTTGACCATGCAAGAACTCCGCCACGCTTTTCGACTTCATCTTCTAGATTGATCTTTTTATAAACGCCGCCCCAGAGGACACTCTTTTAATCGTCAGAATTAATCTTTTGTTCGGTTGGACTTTCTGTTCGTCGCCTTTAAGATGTCGGTTTTTCAGGAGATTTGAGTTCGAACATACTGACCTGGTTTCGTGAGTCGTTTTCGTTGATGAATATTATGTGGCTAATTTGATTATGACTTCAACAAAAAATATACGCGTAAAATAAACAAAGAAATAAGATGGATTTGTTGACCCAAATAAATAATAAAAGACTACTCTGGGGGCATACCAAGCCAGGATATAATACTGAAAGCCTTACACGTACAGTTCTTGATACATCTAATGAAGATGAATCGATGCAGGTTATCGATTGAGTTCCAGGGTTTTTCATATATGTGGATGAACACTCTAGTTTTTCTATTCCTCACCTCTCGTGGAATTTTTTGTAGCTATTTCTCCGATTCTTTTCTATTTTTCCAACGGAGGATACCGAGCTTCGGCTTTTTAGCACTTGGCTAATATAATAAATGGGTAAATCGTTGTCTCCTCTGAAATAAGCACAAAGACCGATCGCATGTTCGGATGCAAATGAGATACAAATAGAGTTGTTCGCCTCGATAGGCTTAGATAAGAACTAGTATCCGCAAGGTGTTGCTTTAATGACTCAAACGCATTTCGCAATGCTCGGTCCATCGAAATTTCCCCTTTAATGCATCAAAGAAAGGTTTACATTTGTCCCCATTTCGATATGAACCCTACTTTGGACCTCTTTTCACTCTCGGGGCTTGATATCGAGTATTGCTTGAATCTTTGATGGGTTTGCATCAATCCCCGCCGACTAACCATGTGTCCGAGGAATTTCCCGAATGAACCCCAAAACCGCATTTCTTGGGATTTAACTTCATATTATACTTTCTCAATATATCAATTGTTTGTGCGAGGTGGGGTGATGTGGTCTTCTTATGTTCGCCTAACCACAATATCATCAATATATACCTCGATTGTTCGCCGATGTGTTCGTTTAACATTTTGTTCACCAAACGTTGATACGCTGTTCGCATTCTTTAATCCGAATGGCACGCGTTGCCAACAAAGACATGTTCTTTTCAGGTCAGATTCTTTTGATCGTCCGGATGCATTGGTATTTGGTGATAACCAAATAACGATCCATAAATGTCATGAGTTCATGGCCATTGTATTATCAACCAAATAATCAATGTGGGGCATCGAAAAATTATCTTTTGACATGCCTTATTCAAATCGGTGAAATCGATACACAATCTCCAAGATCCATTTGACTTTCGAACGAGCATGGTCGCAAGCCATCTTGGGCATTTTACCTCTCGGATCATTTTGTTATCGAGCGACTTTTTGATTTCACTATTCATCGCCGATATTTTTTTCGGACTAAATTTTCTACGCTTTGACAACCGGAGCTTGTATTGATCAAGGTTGAGGGAGCGGCGTATGCTTTCTGGATCTATTCCAACCATGTCCCCGTGTGACCATGCGAACACATCTAAATTTGCTTGAAGGTAAGTAATTATTTCGCTCGGATTGGTTCGTAATTTCAACCAACGAACACTTCTAACTCAGTCCTGCTCGGTCGATATCGATTGGTTCCAATTGCTCAACAGAGTCGCCTTTCTTTTTGCTTCCACCGAGGGTCTTGAATGGATCCTTCATCATCAACCTCCATGGGTTCAAAACCTATCGCGAGGCTCTCTAGTCCGCTTTGCTTCGCTCGGGCCGATCAATATTCATTTGTTCTAGGAGATCGGGGAATTAGTTGTCTTTCCCGGTTTATGTTCGCGCCTTTTTGCTTTCGAACGTTTATGCTCGCCAACTCGTGGTTCGCTTGAGACATTTAGACGGTGTTTTTTCTCTCGGGCTTGACTCACCAATCTCCCCCTGCTTGTTCCATCATGTTAACCATATTTTGTTTTTCCGCACACATGACCAATCTCGAGCCTTCTTTTGATCTCCTTTTACACTTCCCTGCTCCATCTTGGTGTCAAATTTAACACAACCGTGGAAAAAAGCCGCTGAATTCCTGAATAAACGGGGGGACCTAGAAACCCGTTATAAATGGATCGAACATCGACGATTACAAAATCTAACATTCTAGTTCGCCTAATGTCCGAATTCAAAGTCGACTCTAGCTATGATAACCTAATCATACCATAGAGGCTTTGACGTTTTTCCCAAAAACCCATTATAGTATGATTACATGGTTCAATATAACCGCCAAATCCCCAACTTGTTTTTCCATCCGGCGAAGGTATTAACGAACAAAATGTTTGCATAAGCCCCATTATCAACTAAGAGGCGATGTACCTTCAATCCAAGAGACGAAATGGTTAAGAGTCGTTATGGGGAGTTATAATCCCGCCGAGATTCCGAGAAAATGATTTGGTGTGTAGGTGGGGAACCGGATGATGTGTTCGCCACCTTTACCCGATGGATGTTCCGCATGGCACGATCTCCATCTTTTACGCCTATTAATAACGTTGGCGCCGGTAACATCCACCCACGTGTCCATATTCGATTTAATCATTTGATTTCTTGAAGTCGATAAAGGAGAGCCCTCTTTGGACGTTTCAGATCCTTTGCGTGATTCTTCGGGATCACCACAAATGTTTGTTCGCTTTTCGCTTTCCCCTTCTTCCTCGCTCATAATCTTCGCCAAATCCTTGTTCACCGGCTTTTTTAAGAACTCGGAAGACGATTTTTCTTCATACACTTCAAAGTTGGCGGAGTAGATCGCGGCAATTTTCAGATTGGCCGATGTACTCATAATTACAATATTTGGAAGCATTAAGTCGACGCTTATCCATTACAATTCTTCGCCCATCCAACATGCCCCGATCTTTGATTTGATTAAAGATAGTTTCATCCCAAAAGACTTCGTAGGCATTTGCTTGACTCTTTTTGTTCAAAAGGTTTGAAGGAGGTTGAGGGTCCCCTTCATTCATTGTTTTCTTTTCGAAAGCTTTCCGGTAGGCTCTCGCCTCAATTGTGATTGTCAGGCGAGCAAATCTTGATGGCTATAATTTTAGCCGCCGCCTCTAAACTCGAGTATGAGTTCGCCAATCTTGATGCATGGCCTTCCACATGTCTGACCTCCGACCACCGCGAGGATCTTAGCATCCTCTTCAACTGGGGCTCCATCATATAAACATTTATCAAATCTTTCTATGTATGACCGATCGGACTCACCTTTAATTGGGAAAAATCGCCAACCTTTGTTTCAAGGCGGTGAGCACACACATGGACGAGAAATGGGATAAAAATTGTCATCCCAATGCGAAAAGATGTGATGGATGTTTTCAAAGTGGTAAACCACCTATGTGCTCGATCTCCCAAAGTCATAATGATCGTCCAGAAATTTCCATCGCGATCATAAAAGTTTTGCTTTGAGATGGACATGAGGATCCGACTCAAATCGAAAAATAGGAATTGGTGGTCGGGTTTTGAACTTCGCCGCCATGATCGCCGGAGATAATGGCGAACAAGGTACGGTGTTAGCTTTCTTAGTCGCGCGGATCGGGCTTGTAATTCCACGATAGCTTTTGCATTTCTTTTCAAATCGATAGACTTAGATTGGGGCTGTTTCCCATCATGAGGATCTCGTGGATCATGCTCGTGATGGGGCGGTCCCCTCTCCAAGTTTGTCCTTGACTACCCAATCGGTGATGGATAGACAACTTTGTTCCCGCCGATATTTGTTCGGTTACGGATGCTTTTGAAGATCAATCTTGTGGCACCTCTATCGGATGTCTTTTTCCCCGATCCTCGTCGCTTATTATTGCCGATTCTTTGGCGGAGAGCCTCAAACGTCCAAACGCCGATGGTCTACCATTGGGGTGTTTCGAGACATATCATCGGCTTTTTTACTAGTCCGCTTTTTTTTTTTTTAAACTTGCTTGTTGTGAACATGTGAGTGTTGAATTTTTCGCAACAAGAAAGTGATTGCTTTTGTAAGGTGGGATCATTGGCTATATCCTCAAGATTAATAATTTCCGCTTTTGATCTTTTTTAAATCGTATCCTCTTTTTTCGGTCATATGGTTAGACTCCACCTCTCCGTTTGGGTGTTCCTAGATTGAGGCATTATATTTTTTTTTTCTTTCGCTAACTAATTTTTCCCGCACCCTCCTTCTAGCGCCAATTGTCGCAGTCGTTTTCGTTGATGAATATTATGTGGCTTAAATTTGATTATGACTGCAAAACAAAACATATACGTGTAAAATAAACAAGAAATAAGATGGATGTTGTTGGAACGAATATAAAAGACTACTCTGGGGCATACCAAGCCGGGATATATATTTGAAAGCCTTACACGCATGTTCTTGATACATCTAATGAAGATGAATCGATGCAGGTTATCGATTGAGTTCCAGGGTTTTTCATATATGTGGATGAACACTCTAGTTTTTCTATTCCTCACCTCTCAGGGAATTTTTTGTAGGCTATTTCTCTGGGATTCTTTTCTATTTTTCCAACCCTTTTTTCCTCTTTTTACTTCCATTTATCATACTTTTGTCAAGCATGAGCCGGATTGGTAAAAAGCATGTCTTTGGATTCTTTGGACCATGCAAGAACTCCGGTGGTGTTGCCACGTTTAATCTTCTAGATTGATCTTTTTATAAACGCCGCCCCAGAGGACACTCTTTTAATCGTCAGAATTAATCTTTTGTTCGGTTGGACTTTCTGTTCGTCGCCTTTAAGATGTCGGTTTTTCAGGAGATTTGAGTTCGAACATACTTGACCGGGTTTCGCTTTGTTTAGGCTGCCGAAAGCAACTCGACGGTTGGCGAACAAAGGTAACTTTTAATGCGCATGATTATTATATTCAAACATTACACGTGCCGCTTTTTGATGTTCGATTAATCCCGATTTATTATATCGAACACAACAACCGTGAACTTCAGTTATGCAAGAAACAATCGATGGCTTTAGTCTTGCAACATGTGCAAATGTTTCATCATAATCCAAGCCTTCTTCTTGAATAACCTTGTGAACTAAATTTGCCTTATTTCTTACAATGTTGTTGTTTTCATCTCTTTTATTCTTGAAAACCCACTTGGTTCCAATGACATTGTGCCTTTCCTTCTATCTACCAAATCATACTTCATTCCTTGAGAATTGATTCAAATTTCATCTTGCATAAAGAAGAATCCAATGAGAATCTTGTAGAGCTTCACCAATCTCAAGAGTTCTTTCTCCGATAGGAAGCATAAATAGTGCACTTTCACCATGGAACCTTCTTGTTTTAACACCTTCGGTTAGATCACCCACAATCGACTTGTAGGATGACTATCTAACCATTTCCTTCTTGATGTTCCCCTTCAATAGTATCCTCAACATTTGAAATGTTAGGTTCGATTTAAATCGATAACTCGAGGAACAATGAAAAGGAATCATCTTCCTCGGGGAAATCTATTCGAAACATTGTCGAGAGACATTTGTTCCCCCTTTGGTTGATAGATTCATTTTGCCTCACCGTGACCACATCTTCATTGGCATCACATACCGAAGTCCGAACGGGTGTCTTTTCAGATTGGTCACCTTTGAGTGTTGGTTTTCCCGAGTCTCACCATCCCGAGTTCCATCCTCAACTTTTTATTCGAAGTCCGAGTCACTCCAATCATAGATAGTGACCGACTTCTTCTTTTCTTCGTTTCAAAGGATGATTTATCTTTCGATTAACTGGTGATCCTCTTAGTCAGTTCATCTGGTTCCTGTTTCTTCTTGAACACAAACAGATTCATCAAAAACAACATGAGGTGTTTCCTCCACAATAAGAGTCCTCCAGCTTGTAAACTCGAAAAGCTTTTATCGACTTCGAATATCCTAAGAATATTCATTCATCGCCTTTACTATCAAATGTTTTCAATCGATCTTTACCATTATTGTGTATGAAACACTTGCAACCAAACACACGAAAAGAAAGAAACAAGAGGCTTCCTTTCATTCCAAAGCTCATAGGGTGTTTTTCCTTGACTCTTGGTCAAGATGGATCTGTTTCCGAGAGTAGCATGCAAAGTTGTTGATGTCTTTTTTGGAATATCGAGTCCTTGCGAACTCTTTCGTGAGTCCTGTTCTTTTTTCAAAGAACACCATTTTGTTGAGGGTCCTTGCGGTGATGTTTCCCATTCTTCGCACAAATAATCATATATGATATGATTTATAAATTCAGATTCCTTTGTCGATCGATTTTGACCACACTCAAATTTTTCTCAATATCGAGCCTTTTCAAGAACTCTCCGCAACTTTTATCTCGAGTCTCTTTCCTCGAAAAAGAATATGACCCAAGTATATCTTGAGTAGTCATCAACTACTACCAATGTGTATTTCCTGCCATTAGTGCTTACTAGTGTTATAGGACCAAAAAGATCCATATGCAAGAATCAAGTATTCTTTTCAAGAAAAACTCTACTTTGCTTTTTAAATGATGCTCTTATTTGTTTTTTTTTTTTCGCACGCATCACAAATATGTTCCTTCTCAACACTTCATTAGGCAACCCTCTCACAAGAGCTAATCTTGCAAGCTTGTTCAGGGTTTTGAAATTTAAGTGATTCATTCTTTTATGCCATAACCAACCGGGTATCTCGTGGAACTTTTAGCAACTAAACATGTATCTTTAGGAGTTGAACTCCAATCAGCAAGATACACATTCCCTTTTCTTGTACCAGTCAGTAATACTTTCTGTGATGTATCATCTTTCACAAAACATAAGTTCTTAGAGAACTCAACATTAAAACCCTTATCACAGAATTGACTAATTGAAAGCAAGTTATGCTTCAATCCAGATACATATGAAACACCATGGATATGAACTGAGTCGATTTCCAAAGTTCCATATCCTTCAGTCTGTCCCTTGGAGTTATCTCCAAAAGTGATTTGTGGGCCTCTTTGTTCAACATAGTCACTGGGTATCTTCTTGTATCCTGTCATATGTCTTGAACATCCACTGTCAAGATACCATATATCAGGAGCTTTTTCATCTCTGCTCATCAGTGTCATGTGATCTTTAGTCAGTTCAGTGCCCTTGTTTTCCTCCTGAAAAACAGATCAATTCTTAGGTACCCAGTTTGTGTAGGGTCCTACAAGGTTAGATGTACCTTTCGGAATCCAAATCTGCCTGACAACTCTAATCACTTTAGAGTGGCTAATTTTTCTTCCATAAACATCAACATACACATCTACTACTCTGGGTGCCTTAGTAGTTTTCTGTGTATGTGTGCTAGCTTTAGCATGAACATGTGCCTTTGAATTCTTCTTTGGTTCAAGCCTTCTGTTCAGATGCTTAGGCTTTTGTGCAACCGGTCTAAATCTTTGTTGACTCGGGTTCAGGTAACCTTTACCCTTAGGCAAGTGGGGTTCAGTCGCCAGATCTTTGAAACTGGTCTTTCAAAGATAATTGAGGACTTGGTCTCTTCGATTTGAGAATGTCTCTCTGAAGTGTTTTTATCCGAGGATTCCTCTGATGGTTCAATGTGGAGCCTTTCAGTTTGCATTCTTAGCCCGAGGCTTTGAAGTACTTCATTCGAAACTTTCCAAATTGCTCGCTTCGGGTTTTCTAGCCTTCACCGAGGTTTGGGCTTTCTAACCTGATCATTCAATTTTACTGAGACCATAGGTCCTTTTCCCTTGTCTGCAACCTTGGGCATTACTTCAGTTTGAAGTGTAGGTGCCACTGGTTTTACAAAGATTGTCTTCTTGCTACTTGATGCAACATTTAGATGACCTTGTGAGGTTCCCCCGAATGTATCCCAATCCAGTTTTTTATAATCACAGATCTCTCGTAACTCAATTTCATCTATTACATTAGATGTAGTATTCAATAGAGTTAACTTCTTCCGTGCACTATCCTCACGATTATGTAGAGTTTCATGCTTCTCGAGAGGTCATTGAACTTAGTCCCGATTAGTTGAATCTCTTCAAAATTTCTTTCTAGCTTTTCGCTTAGGGTCATTATCATCTTCTTTTCTCTCGAGAGTTGTACTTTCGTAACATCCAGTTCATCAAGAGCTCCCATTAATTGAGAAGTGATTTCAGATTGCTAGAGTCTTTCCATTTTAGATTTTCAAATTTTCGATTCCTTATTCTCGCTCTTGAGTTCTATTTAGCGATCCTTGCAAAAACAAAGATAGTCCTTCATCGATTCTCAAAAGAATCCATCGGTCAAAATGACTGCTTTTCGGTGGAACTTGAAAACTCTTGTGCTAGTGTAGGAGCAACAACAGAGAAAGAAGAGTTTACCTCCTCAATGGCCATCGACAAATGTCATCACTTTCACTTGTCTCGAGAATATCTCATCCGAAGAGCTAGATCCTCCTCGAGTGTTCTTCTTCTCGCAACCATGGCCTTTTTTTGCTAGAGAACTTTTTGTCTCTTTTAGCTTGCCTTTCTCTTCTCTCCTTAGCACTCAACCGACAATCATAATTGAAAGTGACCTTTCTTCCGCAATTATAGCATCTGTTGGTATCATCATCCCGATCACTTTCTTCCTTGACTTGGAGTCCTTTTTTTTCGGACGAAGATCCTTCACTTTCGTGTCCTTCTTCTTCTCGGTTGATCCGTCCCCGTGTTTCTTCTGGTACCGTGGGTCCCCTAATAGCTTTTGTATTTTCCAAATTCTATTATTAAGTCTCGGTCAAACCTCCTTGCCATCGCTCTTAGCTTTTCCTCAAGCTCATCCCGATTTTTGGCATGGGGGTTCTCGACTCTCTAGTTTTATTGTTTTTATCTTTGGCTTTTAGAGCCACATTCTTACTAGATGATGAATCATCTTTGTTTGTCGACCTTTTTTGTATTTCTTATCAATTACAAATTCATAGGCCTTCAAATTCGAGAGAAAGACTTGTTGGTAAGGCATTGAATTAATGTTCTTGGTGTTTTCAATCACCACGCATGAATATCCCATTTCTTAGAAAGACCTCTAAGAATTTTCAATGCAACTTCTCTTTGTGGATATTTCTTTCCAAGTGCATTTAGATCATTCATGATGCTAGTGAATCTGACTTCCAATTTGTCTATTGATTCACCATCATCCATTTCAAAACTATCAAACTTTCCAATTGCCACTGAGAGTTTGTTTTCTTTTATATGATATGTGCCTTGCCACATTACAGCTAGTGTATCCCAAATCTCTTTAGCAGTATTACAGTGAGAGATCATTCCCATCACACCATCATCAATTGTACTTTATAGTGTGTCTTTTGCAATGTAGTCTAGATTGACTAACTTTCTCTCCTCAGAGTCAATTGGTCATCGACTTAGGAAATTCTGCTCTAGGATCAATTCTCTCATCTTTTTTGTTCCTCCGGATTCACCACAAGAAATTGGAATGGTCCTTGAGAGACCACTCTCCACATACGCCATGTTTGAATACGAGATGAGCCCGTGCATTCTCGCCTCCATAAGTCATAGTTCTCCACCGAGAACATGGGAAGTTTTTTAGAAGACATTTTATCTGATCTTTTGAAAAGAGAAAAATTCAGCAAATAAGATCAGTTCAGATAGACCACAAGTATTTTTGAAAATAAAACTTTGGTCAACACAAAGCAGGGTCAAGTTGAACCAACGCTTCGATACCACTTGTTGGTCCCGGTGCAACGAGTCTTACACGTGTATGGGGGAATACACGTGTTCAAGTGTTTTTAAAACTTTTTCTTCTTGAGGTTAGCTTGGGTCGATAATCCTCAAGATTAGGTTCTCGAAGCACAGATCACTCGAGTCAAAAGTCTACGAGACAGTGATCCCGAAGTCGCTTTCAGATACCTCGCGATAATCCCAACCGAGTCCCGAGTGTTAGAGATCCCGAGTTGCTTGGATCGATAACTAACTTATCGAATCCTTAGAAGATAGTTCGGTTCGGTAACTATCTCTGTTCTAGCTACTCGACCGTATGAATGGTTGGCCCTTTAGTTTATACTCGCTTTAAGCTTTGTTTGAAAACCTTCCCTTTATGAAATAGTGATTAGGTTGTGATTCAATTACATGCAACTTCAAATGATTGATTCCAACCAATATCGCTGAAAAGTATGCTTTCAAAATCAAGTCAATGCAATAGCTTAAGCACAAATAAGGAAAGCAATAAACAACACAAAGAATTATAGTGGTTCGTAGACTCAAGCTCCTACATCCACTCTCTCGATCCTCGAGAGAAATTCACTAATCACTTCGAAGCTTTACTACTACCTCGCGTAGTTTACTTACTCAACTCGGCCCTGGGTTTTCTGACTACTCCATGTAGTTTACTTACTCAACCGACCTTGAGCTTTCTGACTACCTCCGTAGTTTACTTACTCAAACACAAACAAGCTTTCGGACTACCCTCAGAGGCTTACTAACTTCTCCTCTAGAGTTTTCTGGACTACTCCGCGTAGTTTACTAACTCTTTACAACTCTTCTCACCAACAAACACACTCCAACTACCTTCTCAAGGGTTTGGGGTTTCTCGGTTGGTTTCAACTAGGATGAGATATCCTTTACAATGAAGCACAATGCAAAGGGTTAGGATATCTCGACTAAGCTTTGATAAATCTTATCAAGCTAGGCTTAGTATAGTGAGCTCTCTTCAATATAGAAGCACTTGGGAAATTCTAAGTTTTTCGAGTGCTTTAACTTTTGCAAGAATAAGTTTGAGCTCTTAAGTTATGATAAATTTCCCCGTCACCTTACAATGTAGAGGGTCACCAGTATTTATAGGCATACACCAAGGTCACTCTTGAAAACTATCCGTTGGAGAGATAGCTTCGTGAGTTTCCTCTTATGGTGTGTGAGAAACGACTATATTTAGGGTTTGAAACTCCCTAACACGTTTTGGGCAATAATCTTTCATGTAGCCGGGTCTTCACTTTTTGCAATGGAACTTTTGTACATCCGACATCTTTTTTCAATGACCAATCGCAAAGTCGGTATATGGTATGTTGTCGCCTTCCTCTTTTTGACTTTTGTCTCCGCTAAAGGTAGACACCTTCAACTCTTTTTTTTTGTTACAAACTCTGATTTGATATAACCTTAACAACACTTCTTGACTTAGTTCCTTTTGTCTGGCATTTGAATGTCTTGGCAAATATCTATTTTCTAAGGAATCGCGATCTTCTCAGTATTGCATCCTTCGATAGATATATTCAAGACCTCGAACATTCGTGTTCATATCGAGCATTCAAGACCTTTCATCGAAGTCTTCGCAATTATTACCGTGCCCTTCAGTATTCTTGATCTTCAATCTTCAGTCTTTAGTCTTGCGTCTTCAGAGTCTTCTGAGTCTTCAGGGTCTTCTGAGTCTTATGAGTCTTCGAGTCTCATTGACCGATACAATCGAATCTTCGTCTTTGAAGTCTTCGCCTCAAGATCCAACCGAGTCTTCAAGATCTCAATTTCACAATCGAGTCTTCGAACCTTCGTTTCAACTTTGAACTATATCTCTGCGACTATACATTTTGCAGATAACACCCTGAATACTCTAAAACTGAATCCTGACTCAACTATCAAGATCATTCTGAACATGTCATACTCAGGGGTTTTGGGATCTAATCAAAATCATATATCTTTTATTAAATTCATCTCCCAACATACCCTATTCCTATCATTGATGAGTTATTAGATGAGCTTAAAGGTGCTAAGATCTTTTCAAAGATAGATTTGAGGTCAGGGTACTTTCAAATCCTAATGAAGAAGGAGCATATGCAGTTGACTGCTTTTAGGACCCATAATGGTCATTATGAATTCCTAGTGATGCCATTCGGGTTGTGCAATGCACCTGCTACATTTCAATCACTGATGAATCAGGTGTTCAGGGATCACTTGAGGAAATTTGTGTTGGTCTTTTTTGATGATATCCTCATTTACACAACCGAGGAAACACAACATTTAGTTCACTTGGAAGCAGTTTTACAACTTTTGAGGGCCAATAAATTGTTTTCTAAGATAAGCAAATGTAGTTTTGGCCAGACTAGTGTGGAGTATTTGGGCCACATAATTTCTAAAGATGGAGTTGCCACTGATCCAGGAAAGATTGAGTGCATGGTTCAATGGCCAAAACCACAAACCATTAAACAACTAAGGGGTTTTTTGGGCTTAACAGGGTATTACAGGAAATTTGTGAAGGGATATGGTTTCATCAGCAAACCACTCACTTCCTTACTCAAGAAGGACAGTTTCAAATGGAACCCTGAGGCAGACCTAGCTTTTTAGAAGTTGAAGGAAGCCATGGTGAGTGTCCCTGTGCTAGCATTACCTGATTTCACAAAGAGGTTTGTGGTGGAAACTGATGCTAGTGGGAAGGGAATTGGGGTTGTTCTCATGCAAGAAGGAAAACCCATTGCTTACATGAGTAAGTCCTTGTGTCCAAGGAACCAAGCACTCTCTGTCTATGAGAGGGAGTTCTTGGCAGTACTAATGGCCATTGAGAAGTGGAAACACTACTTGCAGGGGCAGAAATTCACTATAAAGACTGACCAACAATCCTTGAAACACCTTCTGGACCAGAAGGTGGTAACTCCACTACAACAAAGATGGATTACTAAGTTGCTGGGTCTTGACTATGAGATTTTGTATAAAAAGGGGAGTGAGAAAAGTGCAGCTGATGCATTATCCAGGAAGGAGAACAGTTGTTCTGCTATATCTATAATGGTCCCAACTTGGTTGGATCAGGTCCTGCTAAGTTACACTGATGATGGTTACATTAAGGAAATCATCAAAGCCAAAGGTACTGATCCTAATACTTATCCCTTATTTCAGTTCACTAATGGCATTCTGAGATATAAAAAGAGGCTGGTTGTGGGTAGCAGTAGTGGATTAAGAGATTTAATCCTTTCTGAAATGCACTCCACACCCTATGGAGGGCATTCTGGGGTTACAGGAACTTATCAGAGGCTTAAGAGGATTTTTTTTGGCCTAATATGAAAAATGATGTGTTGATGTGGGTCAAGAAGTGTGAAGTATGTGCCAGAAATAAGTCAAGCCCAGGTTTATACCCTGGCCTCCTACAACCCTTACCCATACCAGGCCAAGCATGGTCACATATCTCTATGGATTTCATAGAGGGGCTTCCTAATTCTTGGGGAAAGAATGTGATATGGGTAATAATTGGATGATTCACTAAATACTCACATTTCATAGCCCTATCACATCCATATACCGCTACATCTTTAGCTAAGGTGTTTTTGGATGTTATCTATAAGCTGCATGGGTTACCAGCTAGTATAGTGAGTGATAGGGACAAAATATTTACTAAATTTTTTTTGGAAGGAACTATTTAAGTTGGTGGAACTCAATTACACCTAAGTTCATCTTATCACCCCCAATCGATGGACAGGATCGAAAGGGTGAATCAATGTTTGGAGCAAGATTTGAGGTGTTTAATAAGTGACAACCCTAAGCAAAGGGTTGAAGTGGCTACCCATGGCAAAATCATTTGGTACAACGCAAATTATCATTCAAGTTTGAGGATGACACCTTTTTGAGGCTCTCTCACGGGTATACTCCTCTGAGATTCACTTATGGGCCATATTTGGATTCAACAAATGAGGAGGTTACAGATCCGCTTACTCACGCATAAACACATCATACAAAGAAGTCAAGGCTAATCTAGTCAAAGAACGTAATCGCATGAAGGTACAAGGCACAAGCATAGACAAGAGAGGGTTTTTTTCGAGGTAGAGACCAAGTTTTTCTCAAATTTCAACCCTTTCGGCAGAATTCCATTCAACACCGAAAGAATTTGAAGTTATCATCAAAATACTTTGGCCCCTATACAATCCTGCAAAGGGTAGGGAGTGTGGCTTACAAATTAGATCTACCAATTGGGTCAAAGATTCACCCCGTCTTCCATGTTTCTTTACTCAAGAAACACATAGGGGTTAAGTATGTACCTTCACAGAGTCTTCCAGATGTTGATAGCAGCGGCCTTTTCGCGATCCAACCTTACTATGTCACAGAGCGACTTCGATACCTAGAAAGCGGAAAAGAGAAAGATCAGGTTCGTGTCTTTTGGGTTACCGAAGATTGGAAAATCGATTCATGGGAAGATACAACCTTTGTTCTACAAAATTTTCCTACATTCCATCCTTGGGGACAAGGGTCTTTCGTTGGAGGGAGTATTGTTGCGAGACCAGAGAGAAATATGAAGAGTAAAGAGATGGGTACGAAAATAGAGTTAAAAACAGGGTTTCCTTCGTCAGTAGGAAACCTGAATGAGGAACCTGAGGCTTAGGATCCACCTGAGCCAAATATACTGAACAAAGAAACTGAGGCTCAGGATCCACCTAAGCCAAAGAAGTTGAACGAAGAAACTGAGGCTCAGGATCCACCTGAGCTAATCTATCTGAACGAGAAAACTGAGGCTCAGGATCCACCTGAGCCAATCTATCTGAGCGAAAAGATTGAGGCTCAGGTTATACCTGAGCCAAATCATCTGAACAGGTTATCTGAATGAAGGAAGGTTTGGGCTTCCCATAAATGGGCCCAAACATTTAGAATAATCTAGAATATCCTTTATCTATTTTAGATTTTGTTTTTAAATTACCTAAAGAATATTCACTATTGTGTGGACCCCAATGTTAGTTACAAATACGACACTGGCCGATGAATGAGAATATCAGAAAATTTACATCATTCTCTCTCTTCTAACTACCTCTCCTCCTATATAATTCTCTCTCTCCCTATTTCTTCATATCTTCAAATCTTCATATCTTGTTCTTCAAGCAATTTATATTATCAGCAATATTATTCCAGAAAACCTCAAAAAACATATTACGATCATCCAGAAAATATAAAAAACGTAACAAACTCCCACGGTCTTATCGATGTAAAAGCAGGTTTAAAAATTGACATCTAGAAAATGTACAAGTTTTTATTAAGATTCAATAAAACATAAAAAATACAAAAAAATAAATAAATTCTTAAACAAGAATAATTGATTTTTCAAAAAAAAAAAAAATTGAAGCAAAATATAATTGTTAGAAAAAATGAAATTGTTGCAAATCATGCAAAAATTAAATTGTTCATTTTTTTTGTAAATTAAGATTGTGAAGATGTTTGATCTAATTTATGTATGTATCCTCAGTCATCAAAACCTCGTGCTTCGATGTATGCTACAACATCATCCAAGCTAACAACTTTCCATTTGAAATTGAGGCAGATTTGCTGCTAGGAAAGCTTAATCCGAGTCTTGAACTTTGTAGTGGTGGCAACATTCACAATAGTTACCATCATAAAAAAGAAGTCAAAGAAAATCGCAAAAGATTCCGTAAAAAATACACTAAAAAAAATAGTCTAGGCTATAGTTAACTTTTGAAACAAAAATACCTTACACATTTCACTTTGATTGGGAATAGGTAAAATGTCAACCAATCAGTCACGTGGGAGAAACATAAGAGCCTAAAAACATAAAGAAATAAAAAACATATAACTATTCATTAAAATTAAAAAAACCGGTTACCGAATGAAAATATTCATCATGATGATTTTGTATGTTATATCCATTGTTGGCGTCCATATCTGCTCATTAACGTTCATAAGTAATAAATACAAACCAGTTGAGCAATAAATGTATAAAACATAAATTTGCAATACATTTACAAACAGTTTACTATCATTCACATTTAATATGTAACAACAAACAAAAAACTTATAAATCACAAGTTCAAATCCACACTAATTTCGATCTTTACTACTTTCATTCGATCTTTACTATTGTATTGTTTGGAGAATGGTATATGTATGTTATTCACTACAGTGGTCATTCACTGTATATGTAAGTTATTCACTACAGTCGTAGGGTATTGTGGGGTCCATTTATGAATAAAGTGAATTTTGTGGGTAAAGTACAATGACAATTTGAGTAATTAAGTGATGGTTGGAGGGGTGGAGATAAAGTGGTTGTGTCCAAAAAGGAAATGAGCACACTTTTAGTGCGGACAAATAAGAAAAAGTGAACACACTTTTGGGGACAGAGTGAGTATATTTTAGTTAGTGTTGTTTGGGTGGCATAATTAGAAAAATCGTGTTAATTCGGGTAGAATTAATTAAGAGTTCCAGGTGAGTAAAGAGATGGTAATATTGTGGTTGTTGACTAAACTATAATATGAGAAAAACATACACAGAAATCGACTGTCATAAGCATGAAAATACCAATGATTTTCGACGTTTAAAAAATATCTACTAATATTTATCAATGCTGATATTTATATCGATATCTCAATTTTTATTGACCTGGATTTGAGAAAGTCTCATGGTTGCAATAAAATTAATACTTATCTTTTACCTGTCATCGCAAACCCATTCACAAGCAGCAAACTAAAACAACCAATGAGTCCAACAAATTGAACCTGTTAAGTAGCAGCAACTAATACCGTATAGATCAAGAAGTAATACTATACCGTTCTGCAACTAATACTCAAGCTGTAAAACTAAGGCAAAAAGAACGCGAAAACGAAGAAGACAAAGATTTACGTGGTTCGGCTTGAAATGCCTACATCCACGGGATCAGGGCACCTTACTTTCACTATACGAATAGGCAATTACAGATTACACTCCTCAATCTGTTCCAATTGAATCGAATTTCACTCAACTCTCTCAAGAACCCTAAGTATTGTGTAAACTCTGTAAAACTCACAATCGAGAATGATAATTGTTACAATCGAACCTTCTAGTGCTAACAAATATAACCCCTCAACTAATTCTGGTGAATTCCGCGTGCAAGGCACTCAAATCGAACATTGAAATCGATCTCTGCTTGCATGCATGTAAGCGGAGAATCGCCATGAACCGGCCTTCACCTGCAGATCCAACTAAGGCCCGGTTCTAATATTCAACAGTTCATTCTTTAAATCTATTGAAAACATCCCTCTTCTGCTTCAAGATAAACACCCACATTTTTCTTGAAAAATCATCTATGATTGTCATGAAATATCTACCTCCACCATGAGATGCAACTCTAGATGGACCCCATATATCAGAATGCACATAATCAAATTTATCAACAGTGGAATGAGTACCTTTAGGAAAAGATTGCTTGTTAGCTTTCCCAAGTATGCACTGTTCACAGAACTGAAGCTTTGCCAGATTTTCTTCAGGGAACACTCCCTTCTTAGAGAGAGCTTGGAGGCCTTTCTCTCCAATGTGAGCAAGTCTTTTGTGCCATAGAGTTGAATCAGGTGAACTTGAAGTGGCATCAGCAGTTCCACTCACTGTTTCTCCTATCAGAATATAGAGTCCATTTGATTTCTCCCCTTTCATCACTAATCTGCTATTCTTAGTAACATGTATCAAATCATTTTCTGTGTTGAACTCATATCCCAAAGCATTTAGAGATCCAAGTGAGATAAGGTTCCTTTTAAGTCCAGGAACATATCTCACATCAGTGAGAATTCTGGTTTTCCCATCAAACATCTTGATTCTCACTCTTCCACTCCCTTTCACCTTACATCCCATATCATTTCCCAGTAGGACAGATCCACCATCATTCATCTTTAGATTTTCAAACCATCTAGTTGTAGGACACATATGGAAGGAGCAACCGGAGTCAAGAACCCATTCTTGATGCATTTTTGAGTTTGTAACAGTCATGGCTTCTGCACTTTCATAGCCTTTAGCTGCAACAGCTGCTTCTGCATCTTTTGCCTTCTCATTTGCCTTCTGCTCTTTGTTTTTCTTTCTCTCTGGACAATTCTTCTTTAAGTGACCAGTCTTGTGACAAGAGAAACACTTTCTCTTTTCCACAAAACCATCCTTCTGATCAGATGGACCACCCTTCCCATCTTTCTTCTTGTTGAACTTCTTCTTACCTTTGAATTTTACATTCAAGCCTTCTCCATCTTTAGAAACTTTCTTGACATCCTTCATCTGCAGAAACTTGGTTTTGATAGCTGTTTGAATTGCATCAAAACTAAGTTGTTCCTGCCTTCCAAACAACAAAGTGTCTTTGAAATTTTCAAAAGACTTGGGCAAAGAATTCAGAAGCATAAGAGCCTTATCATCATCCTCCATTTTGACTTCTAAACTTTCCAGACCATCCATAGCCCTCATGAATTCATCCAACTGCTCATTCAACCACTTCTCATCTGTCATTTTGAAAGCTAAGAGTCTCTGCTTCATGTACAACTTGTTTGAGGCAGATTTTGCTTGATACAAATCCTCTAGTCTCTTCCACAAGTCAAGCACAGTTTTCTCTTTTGCAACCTCTCTCAGTGGTTTGTCACCAAGGCACAAGATGATGGTGCTGTGAGCTTTTTCAAGGATTTCAGTCTTCTTGGCTTGATTTTCAGTCGCGTTGGTTGAAGATGAAGCCGGCCATTGATCTGCGGCTTTGAGTGCATTCAACAACCCATGGTGAGTGAGAAGAGCCCTCATCTTGATCTTCCAGAGCCCAAAATCGTTCTTGCCTGTAAACTTTTCAATATCGAGTTTCATTGCTGCCATAATCGTTCCCACAGACGGCGCCACTTGTTAAGTAGAAGCAACTAATACCGTATAGATCAAGAAGTAATACTATACCATTCTGCAACTAATACTCAAGCTGTAAAACTAAGGCAAAAAGAATGCGAAAACGAAGAAGACAAAGATTTACGTGGTTCGGCTTGAAATGCCTACATCCACGGGATCAGGGCACCTTACTTTCACTATACGAACATGCAATTACAGATTACACTCCTCAATCCATTCCAATTGAATCGAATTTCACTCAACTCTCTCAAGAACCCTAAGTATTGTGTAAACTCTGTAAAACTCACAATCGAGAATGATAACTGTTACAATCGAACCTTCTAGTGCTAACAAATATAACCCCTCAACTAATTCTGGTGAATTCCGCGTGCAAGGCACTCAAATCGAGCAATGGAAACTGACTCTGCGTTGCCGCATGTATTATAATCGACATGAACCGCCTTTCACCGCAGATCCAACTAAGGCCCGGTTCAAGAGATTTAGACCGGTTCTGACTGAACCAAACCCGGTTCCTTGACCACCACATCACACTTGACTTAGTTTGACCATCATACTTGTATCACACTTTGAATTTGATCATCACAGAACCCTTGTGTAAAAGAATATAATCGACCTAACTCTCAATGAATCAGGTTTTTTTTTATAATACTAGCAAAATAAGAAGACCAAGAACACTCTAACCCTGCGGCTCAACAAGCCCTTTGTTGTAAAATATTCCCAAACATGTTGGGGAATGGAAATCCCCAAATATACACAAAAATCTCATAAATAAAAAAGCAACAAGTCACTCTCCTAAATTAAAAAAGGCTTAACACACAAAAGCTATAGGAGTTTGGTAGATTTTTGGATTGATTAAATGACTTTGGCTTCGCTCCAGTTCCAATATGTTTAGCAAGGAATGAATGCAGGCGAAGACAGACTTTTTGGCCTTCTTCTTCACTTTTTTTTATGGCGGGTCGAGAGTATTAGCGGCTTGGCACAAAGGGAGTTGGTAATGACTGAGAGCTTTCATGTGTTCATGTTTGGTTAGTTGATAGAGAAACAATGGGTGTGTGGAGTGTGTTTTGAAACAACCTTGTATCATTGGGGATATTTGAAAACAACCTCACAATTTGTTCTTCAAAATAATTGAGCGGATCCTCATTTTTTTACACTCATGTGATTGTATTGTATTTCCAGTATTGATGGAAATTTGGAGGCAGGCATGAGACAGTTCTAAAAATGGGACAATAAAAAATACATGTTAGGAATTAACATAGTTTACATGCACATTACTTATGTCATCATCGCTTTTGACTGAAAATAGGTCATTATATAAATAGAAGTGTTCTTATCCATTTTTTCTCTCATACATACAGAGTCACAAGACTAGTGTAATTTGGACTTTGTATTCACATGTCAACATTGTCATGTCCCAATCTATTGTTAATTTCTTCATATGCATATAGAGTCACAAGACTAGTGTTAATTCCCACTTTATATGATTGGTAAATTTTTTTCATAAATTACTTATTGTTAATGAATAATTATTTGTGTAGTTGTTGTTTTTGTTAACCCTATTCGTCGTCGTTGTTATTTTTGAAGAAAAATGCATGGTTACCCAGGAGGGTTTTAGTATCATTGATTATCTTAACAACAAAGATTTAAAAAAAAAAGAGAAAATTGCATGCAAATCACAGAATCAATCCTTAATTTTAGGCCCTGAATAAAAAGAGAGAAAAACAATTCAACAACTATAACATGATATATTTTAAAAACACATATATATTGAAATTTTACATGTAGCTTTTGTCGTTTCCTCCACAGCTTTGCTTCTCTCCACTTGAGTATTAGATCCTCAACAGGGTCGACGCAAATGTGTGTAGATTTTGTCGTTTCCTCCGCAGCGTTTGCCTCTCTCCATTTGAGTATTCGATCCTCAACAGGGTCGACGCAAATGTGTGTGGTTAAGTACGATGTGTGAAAATTCCCACAGTCAGGGCCCAATGCCCAGACCCACCACACACTTCTGTGTGATCAATCTGCGTATGACATGTGACCACTTTTCAACTATCATAATGGTACTTTATTTGGGAATTTGGTAGATTATTTGGATAGACCAAATGGCTTTGGCTACGCTCCAGTCCCAATATACCTAGCAAAGAATTAATGCAGACGGAGGGAGAATTTTTGGCCTTCTTCTTCAACCTTTTTTTACGGTCGTGCCACGAGAGTAGTGGCGGCTCGGTACAGTGGAGTCGATAATGACTAGGAGATTTCCCTTGTTTATGGTTGGTTAGTTGAAATGGGTATGTGCAGTGTATTTTGCAAACAACCTTGTATGATGGTTGAGGATATTTGAAGAATTGATAAATTAATTCCTCATAATTTGTTTTTAAAAATTATTGAGCGGATCCCCAGCTTTTTGGCACCCATGTGATGGTATTCTATTCCCATTATTGATGGGAATTGGGAGGCAGGCTTGAGGCGGGTCTAAAAAAAGGGTCACTAAAAAAGACATGTTAAAATTAATATAGTTTACCTACACACTACTCACGTCATCACCACTTTTCACTCAAAAGAGTTCATTATATATAGAAAATTGTTCCTATCAATTTTTTCTCACATACATACAGAGTCACAAGACTAATGTAATTTGGACTTCGTATTCACATGTCCACATTGTCATGTCTCAATCTATTGTAAATTTCTTCATATACATATAAAGTCACAAGACTAGTGTTAATTCCCACTTTATATGATTGGTAAAAAAATTCATCGAGTACTTATTGTTAATGGGGAATTATTTGTGTAGTTGTTGTTTTTGTTAACCCAGTTTGTCGTTGTTGTTTTTGAAGAAAATTGCATTTTTAAACAGGAGGGTTTCAGTATCATAAATTATCTTATCAACAATAACGATTCAAAAAAAAAGAGAGGAGAAAATTGCATACCGGTCATTCAGTCAACCGTGCAAATCACATAGTCAACCTTTATTTTAAGCCCTGAAAAAATAAAAGGAGAAAAACAATTCAACAACCATAACATGATATGTTTTAAAAAAATATAAACATTGAAATTGTGTTAGTTGCTTTTACAGCTTCAACTGTAACACCCCGTCCCAAATTTAATATAAAAATAAAGGAATAAGTGATTTATGAGTTTTCAATTATTTTAACAATGATATGTGTTTTCAAAAGCTTTGATTTCAGGAAGACGGGCGAGCATTCTGAGATTGGAGCACTCATAGCACATAATAAAGAAATAAATAACGTATAAGGTTTTATCAAATATTTATACATGAAGCTTAAAACGAAAGAAGCCAAATTAATAGTCTTGCAAATTTATTTTATTCAGCTTATGATACACCACTTAATAAATATAATATATGTTGATAAGGTAATAAAAAGAAAAGGGTTAATTCATTTACTTATAACAAATATAAATATTTTTGAATAATAGATTTTAATTATGAAAATAATTTATTCCTTGAAAAGAATATCTTGCCTCTTTGTGATATATATTGATTGATCTCCATATTTATTTATTTTCTACCTTGATTCATTCTTAGATTTAGTATTTAAATTAACCATTAGTTTTCTTACAAATAATATACCATACTCCCTCCGTCCCAGAAGACTTAATACACTTTCTTTTTTGGTCTATCCCATAAGACTTTACACACCAAAAAATAGACACATTTTTCTCAACTTATAACTTTACAATACATATTTATTGTCCTTTTTACCTCTCCCCATAAAGTATAAAACAAGTTTTCTTAATCTCTGCACCAAAAAGTTGACGCATAGTCTTTCGCGATGGAGGGAGTACATGTTAAAGAAATAATATATGTTGCACATGGAGTTTGAGAACAATAGTGGTGTGATGCCCCATTTGTATATATTTTATTAATTGGACTGATAATATTAATTTAGCTAAGTTCGGCCCATTACATGAAAATGAATCAATCAACCCATTTTCTTAAATTAATTGGACTGCTAGTATTAATTTAGCTAAGTCGGCCCATTACATGAAAATGAATCAATCAACCCATTTTTTCTTAAAGCATCATCCAAAATGCAGAACAAAAATCATAATCTGTCATCCAAAATGCTAACTACAGAGAACAAAAATCCTAATCTTCCAAATACAAATACTATCTACATATTGCTAGTCGTATATACATTCATCTACCCTTATACATACGTATATTTTGCATAGTATAATAGGTATACAAAATTGTCTATTCATTCATAAATTTCCTTCTATAAAAGAAGGGCATTGGCAAGAGCAAATCATCTCATTTCTCCCTTCTTCCCTTATTGAAACTCTGTAAAAATTACTCCTCTCATATTTTAGCTCCAGTGAGAGTAAAGCAAGGAAGAACACATCTTCATCAACACCATGAACACCAAAATTCTTATCTACTCAAATACAAAATTTTACACAAATTAAAGCTTTACGTTTCACCAAATCTTCACCACCAAGCACTCACCTTATTCCTCCCTCATCTCAGGCGGCTCCGCTGCCACACCACTGTCAGAGACCGGCCACCGACGACCTTCGTCGTTGTATCCAACTCATACACCAAAATCATCCCCACAACACGGGTAATCTAAATCCACAAACCGATTGTTCATATAACTTTTCATTTGAGAGAAATTGAATTTTAAAGTTTTGAATTATTACCCAATCAGAAAATGCCGCTGTTGCACCACCGCACGACTGGTCTCTATTCTGGTATAAATTGAAAGCCCCTGACGAGGAGACAAAAACTCCTCAAACTATTTCATGATCGGAGCCCTGGACGCCGTCGATTTTAGCCGGAAAATTACGGTTAAAATCTTAAAAATCCTCTTCTCTTAAAACTGAATCCATCTTAAAAAATTTGCTTTTGAGTTGTAGATGCGTGTCCCATCTTCATCTTTATTGTCTCTGTGTGTGTATATATGTGAATCGAAAAGGGGCTGAGAGAGAAGTGTTTCTGTGTTGGGAAAAATAAAGGGAGAGCGAAAGAAGTGTGTGCGTGTTTTGTGGTGTATGCGTAATGCGTGTGTGCGTATATATTATACTGATGTGTGTTGTGTGTTTTTTATGTGTGTTTATTATTATTACTAAGACCATCTTTATCGCAACGTCACGCGAACCAGTTGCCGCAAAAAGATAATAAAAGAATTTGAAAAAATTTTGAAATTTGATGAATATCAGATGAATCGTTCGCTGCAGCGAACTAGATGTGGCGCGGTTCTCAATTTTTTTGAGCTGATACGATTTTCCACGTGCCACGTTACCATTAGCTAATCATAATATTTATTGAATAATTATTAAGTTTAATATTTTAGCATATTATTTATAAAAAAATTATATCAAAATTCATAAATTTTTTTCTCTATAAATAGATATCAATATTGATATATTTTAAATCACAATCTCATATTCTTTCTTTTCTCTTCTAATTTCTATCATTTTTATAATGGATCCAAATCATTCAAATAATTTTTCTAACTCCCCAAATTATCCAAACTCCCAAAATTATCCAAATTTTCAATCTTTTTTTAATCCAGAAGATTATCAAAGCTCTCAATTTTCTTCGAATTTGAACCAAAATCCTATCTCTGAAAATGTCCAAACATCATAAAATATTTCTCGCAATTTGTTCAAAGATACAAATTTAAAGGTGGGAAAAATTACTTTTTCTGTGAAAGAAGATGTAACATGTCGTCTTGAATTTTTACAAGTGAATATAAAATAGTTGGCAAAAATCAAAAGGCAGACTAGAAAGCACAAGTTGTTCGCTCAATACCAAGAGGTTGTGCGAAAATATGTCAAACGAGCATTTGGAGTTCTACAAGCTCGTTTCACATTTCTTCGACACTCATTCTTGTCTGGGATAGGCTTTTGATGGGAAGAATTATGTTGGTTTGTATCATCATGCAAAATATGATAGTAGAGGATGAACGACGTGCCAAACTTATTATGATCCCACATAATTTTTTATGGATGATCCCACATGTGGTGAACGTTTTGAATACTCTAGAGTACGCATTGCAAGTCTATCGACTTATAAGATTAATAGGGAACAACTTCGCAATAGAGAAGTTAATACTGCTCTTAAAAACGACTTGATTGAGTATATATAGCAAAAATTCGGTATTGATAATTAAATATGTAATTTTATCTTCCGCGTTGTTGTATTTTGCACATTTATTAGTAACTTGATATATTTATTTACAGTTTTGTATTTAAATTTCTGTAATTTAAATTTTATTATTGAGATTGTTATTTTGTTTTAAGTGTATGGTAATTTTTTTTAATTATAGTTACGCATTTTGAATATCAAATAATTTAATATATCATCATATTAATATAATAAAAATTAATTATAGATAAATATAACTATTAAATAGTAAAAAAGAAAGATCATTTTATTAAGAGATTGGTTGAGTGGTAGGTTGTATATGTGGAGGAGAGATAAATGAATTATTTATTAGGAGATTGAGTTGTGAGTGTTTGTTGATAAATGTAGTCTAAGTGGTGTGCTTGTGATTAATTATATGTGTGGAGTGTGTTAATATTATTATTATAAAGAGTGTGAGTGTTATATGTGGTGTGTGTAATTAATAAGAGAACAATATTATTATAAATAGTTATTATTATTATTATTATATTGTTATTAATATAGTTATTATTACTATAATTGCAAACCAAAAATAATAATTATTATTGAAACGCTCCAGATTTGAAAATAACACACAAATGAGCCGAGACGTTCCCAAAATTGGCATAATAGCTTAATTAAAGAAAATATGATTAATCAGATGAGATTATTACAAGACAAATTATTAGAAATTACAGTGCAAGACTCGTATCTTAAAAACATTACTACACTCGTCATAAATTACTTGCGCCCGCCTTCTCGCCATGCCTTGTCCGAGCTCCTTCCCCCTGTGAAATAAAATTGTGGGGGGGATGAGTGTCTGAAATACACTAAGTGAGGGAAACATCAATGATTGCATTGTTAAATGACGTATGTAATCAACATTCAAATGTAGCTCATAAAAACATGCAACATTAGGGAGAGATATTGGCACTCACTAGTCACTCAGCGGCCCGTGTCGACCTCGACCCAATTGTTGGGAAATTTGTAGTTTCGATGGAAGTTCCAAAACAGATATTGTAATAGGACCAGTCAGACCTGTTAGCTGACTGATGATCTAGATAGCAGATAAGATGACCAGCTAAAATGTATAGACAACTGATGTAACAGATGGGTCACATATTGAGGGGGAACTCAATATGTATATGTTAAGTCTTGAAGATCAGATATGCTGAAGATCTGATGAAAGAAGAAGCAGACAAGCAGAGAAGCAGTCAAGACAGAAGACCGTCCAAAACCTACATCAGATGACAACAAGAAAAGGTCAGTAAATTGTGCTAAGGCAACTTACGAGCAGAAGACCTAAATCAGGTAGACAGATCAGTGTTCAAACTGATCTGTGTCAACTCCATCAGGTAACTACCTCATTATTACCTAGTACGAGGCAAGTGTTCAGACAAGAAGAATGTCAACCTTGTTGCTAATTCAAGTGCTGTGAAGTGTACTTGATAGCCAATAAGAAGTCGACAACGTACGTACGGAGTACTGACAATCTGCAGAAAAGTGGTTCAGAGTCAAACGGCTAGAAAGGACAAGCTTGCATCCTTTCGGCCATGTTGCCCCTGAAGCAAGTCAAATCAACCTGCAGACCTACCTAAAATAGACCGAAATTCGAATTTCTCTCCAACGGCTAGTTCGAAATCGTGCCTATAAATATGGGATCAAACCTTCATAGTAAGGTTACGGAAATTATCATCAAGCTAAAGCACAAGCAAATTTCCGCACGAAGAACACTAAATCGAAGCTTATTCTCTAAGTGTTCATCCCATTGTTCTTAGCATAGAATACTCATCCTCCAGCCTTAGGCTACTTAGAAGATAGGATAGTATTCCAGTTGGAACATTACAAATCTTATACCCAAACAAAAGTTAGGTTAAGTTTATTATAGCAAAATTTCAGTCTAGGGGTTCTAGATCTGATTTCTGGGATTGGTTGAGTGAGAACTCGTGAAACATCTGTTGGTTGTACTGTGTTGGACTAACACATTAAACTAAGTCCAGTTGGTTAAGTTGGTGCCCCTGCTGATAGGGAAGAGTTGACGTAGGATAAGTTGTCCGAACCACTATAAATCTGTGTGCATTTATCTTGTTTTACACTCAACTGCACACTACTTGTTATCTGCATGCATATTCCCATCTGGTTCAGATTAGCATCAAGCTACTGAACTGATCAGCTCGACACTTTAGTCATCTGACCTTAAAACATATAGCACCGAAATCTATTTGAGTAAAACTGGTTTTCACACGGGTTAACTAATCTTCCGCACCATCAGTTAAACTAATAGACGCCGAACTGATCTGGTTCATACAGATCAGTAAGTCGGATATCAGTCCATACTGATTCACACCGCACTCTGATCAGGCATACTTGCATATCACACCTGATCCACAAAAAGTTTTGGAAGTCTATTCACCCCTCCCCTCTAGACTTCCACCCTCACTGAAACTCGTTCGGGACCTACAAGTGGTATCAGAACAGTGGTTCTTCCGACCACTGGCTTTGAATATCATCGGTTCTTGAGGAAGAACCTTTGTGGTCACTTGAACTGATCTTTGAAAACCGTTTTTAAAAACTCATATGTTTCAAAATCATCACAAGCATGAATAACACTTCAGGTATGCATCATAATTTACCCATGTTTTCTGTTGATGAGTATGCAGATTGGTCTATCGACATGAGAGACCATCTGGGAGTGATAAGCAACAGAATGAATGAGATTCTTGAGATAGGGCCGATTATCATCTATCACTATCACTCTGATGGATGCAGATGAGAGGAAATTGTCTAATCTGGATACTATTGCCAGACATCTCATCATGAAAACTATGGATGCTACTACACGAGAGAAAGTGAAGTACCTGAAGACAACTAAGGAAGTTTGGGATACACTTGCTGAAATCTACAGAGGAAATGAACAGATTAAGGACAACAGACTGCAAGCTGAGCTGGTGGTATTTGAGAAACTCAAGATGATACCGAATGAAACAGTTGATCAATTTGATGGAAGGATCACTCGTGGAGTCAATCGACTTCGTGATCTAGGACGAGTAATGTCAAACAAGGACATCAAATACAAGATTCTCAGATCGTTGACCAAGAAATGGGATACCAAGGTGACCGTGATTAAGGATTGTCAAGATATTGCTACCATGAAGCCAAATGACCTAATCTTCAGTTTGAAAGCCCATGAGTTCGACCTGATTGAGAGAGGACAAGGATCAGATGATGTCCCTGCTGAAGCTGCTGCAAATTCAACTAAATCTGTTGCATTCCAGGCAACCAGTAGCAGTTCACGAATTGTTGAACCAGTTGGAAATATTATCAGCCAGGCCGAACAGATTGCACTACTAACAAGAAAACTTGAACGAACAAATGTTCAGATGGGCAAGTACAGAAAATTTTAGACGACTATTGACGAAGCATAGGAAGAGATCGAAGATCTTCTGACAGATCACAAGAAATGTATCGTTCTTCAGATGACAGGGATAACAGAAGAGATGAATGAAAAGATGATCACAGAGATGAAAGGAAAGATGATCGCAGAGAGAACAGACGAGATGAGAGATCAGATAAGAGAGGTTCTGATTACAGACAAGGCGGAAAGTCTTCTGACAGATCTTACCGAAGAAATGATTCTCCTAACAGAGGAAATTCTAGAGACTCAAGGGTTTGCTACAACTGTCAGAAACCAGGTCACTACAGTGCTGATTGCCCCGAACTGACTCCCAAGGAGAGAGAGGAAAAGCGAAACAGAAGAGAACAAAGGTTCCAAGACATAAAAGCAATGGTTGCTGACACATCTGGCATTGATGATTCTTATCTGCCTTCAAATGACTTAGGATGCTCATCTGTTGAAGATTTCTATCTGATTACCACAACTGATGATGTCGATGATATGAACTTCTCATCTGATGACGACATCTGTCTTATGGCTAGAGAAACTGACCAATCTGAGGTAATCTCTAAACCTTTTGTGGTTCTCTGTTCTACACCTGTTGTGCTGAGCACATCTGTTGGAGAGATTAACCTGCAGGTCTACAATGATCAATTGCTTGATGATCTCTCTAATGCAATAGATGCTTATACACGAGTGGAAGTTGAGAACGATAATCTAAGGGCTGAGAATATCCGGCTTGTCAAGGAAATTGAGGCAAGCAAAGAAAAATAAACTAAAATCAATCAAAATTGTTCGTAAGATGACCGCAGAATCGAGTTTCGAAAAGTCAAGATTACCGATCGTGGTAAGTCGATTAAAGAACATCTGACTCTCAATGAAAAACAAGCTGGAGAACTCAAAGTCCTTCAGGCTAAGTTTAATGAACTCTTCCGAATGCATGAGAATCTGAAAACTACTGAAGACAGTTTGCGTAAGAAAATAAAGGTCTTCACAAAATCATCTAAGACCGCTCAAGATCTGAACAACTATTTTCGTACTCCAACTGATAAGAAGGGATTGGGTATGAGAACCCTTCTGGATACTCAAAAGCCCCGTCTGGTTCACATCAGAAAAGTGTAACCAAACGAATTTCTGATCAAGATACACGAAAAGTCAAATCTGTATCAGATAAGGGAAAAGGATCAGCTGACCAGGCAAGGCGAGTGACGGATCAGAAAGGGAACAAAAATGGACCCCAACTGATCAGACATTAGCCGAGGGATCAACAGAAGAATCTTGTTCTTCTTAATAGACCTCAACCGAATCAGCAGAGTAGGCCTCAGTCTGGACCATCTCGTGAGAGACAGTCCCAGCTGAAGTCGACTAAGTCCAAGCTGCCTAACAAGCAAGCTAAGGGTAAACTGCTAAGACCATCTATGCCAGAAAGATATGAATCTTTTAATGGTAGCAGTCGTACCTACCCTTACAATCAGAAACCTAGGGCTGCTGCACCTGAGCCCCACTGGATTAAAAGAAGATAAATTTCAATGAAAAATACCAAGTCTTCTGACTCATCCAAGGCTCACATTAGTAATCATACTGACCAGATTACATATGAAGAGACGTATGATTATGTAGATGTTTATGGGAGACAAATCAAGTCCTCTGTTTTCAACAAAGGTGCCAGATTTGTTTGGATCCCGAAAGATACTTCTAACCCCCCAGGACCCGATTCTACTGGGGTACCTAAAACCTGATCCGTTCGCAGGTTCGAGTGGGACTGGCTAATAAAGGAGATGTACAAGCAACTATCTAGTACATAGATAGTGGATGCTCAAGGTACATGACTGGAAGTTAACATCTCCTCATCAATTACATTGAGAAACCAGGCCCACGAGTTCTCTTTGGGGACGACAACTTTGGTTTTACCAGAGGAGTTGGAACCTTAGTGAACGATGATGTACAGGTTACAGGTGTTTCATACGTTGACGGATGAAGGCACAACCTGTTATCTGTATCACAATTCTGTGACAATGGATTTAATGTTGAGTTCTCATCAGATCAATGCACAATCAGAAATCGAGTGACTCAACAAATCTTGCTAACTGGCTCCAGAAAAGGAACGATTTATACAGCAGATTGGGACAGTTGTCCAAGAAATGCATGCTTGATTGTTAAGAGTTCAAAGAGCTCCAGTTGGCTCTGGCACAAGAGAATGAACCATCTGAACTTCAAAACTCTTAACAAGATAGCAAGGATGTCCTTGGTTGAAGGTCTCCCGAATGAAGTATTCTCTAAGGATCAGACATGTGCCGCATGTCAGAAGGGAAAACAAGTAAAAGCTTCGTTCAAAGGGATACCTTCTCCTCCATCCAGCAGAGTACTGTAACTGCTCCATATGAATCTATTTGGACCAGTTACGCCTCTTAGTTTCAGTGGACGCAAATACACTCTGGTGGTCGTGGGCGATTATTCCAAGTTCACCTGGGTTGTATTTTTGTATAAGAAGAGTGAAACTACAACAAAGCTACCTGAACTTCTCAAGAAGATTCAGAATGAGAAAGGTCTCAACATAGTGAAAATCAGATCAGATAAAGGTACAGAATTCTTGAACCAGTTTATATTTGATTTTTGCTCTGAGTTTGGTATACATCATGAGACATCAACTGCCAGAACACCACAACAAAATGGCGTAGCAGAAAGGAGAAACAGAACACTTAAAGAAGTTGCACGCACCATGTTAGCTGAGCATGCAACACAAAGCCGTTTCTGGGCAGAAGCTATCAACACTGCATGTCATACGCAGAACAGATGTTCTCTGACTAAGATTCACTTCAAAACTCCATATGAATTGTGGAAGGGCAGAAAACCTCGTGTTTCCTACTTTCATGTGTTCGGGTGCAAGTGTTTCATACACAACAATGGGAAGAGTCAGTTGAGAAACTTCGATGCCAAGTCAGATGAGGGTATATTCATAGGATATTCCTCAACCAGCAAAGCATTTAGGGTTTTCAACAAACGAACCCTAGTTGTTGAACAAACACCTCCCGTGGTCTGATCAAGAGAAATCTGCTTCAGAACAAGAAGTACCAGACAGACCAGAATCACTAAAAATGGATCAGTTAAGGCTCAAATAAAAGGATCCAAAATACGTCACTGTATATGTTCCTAACTTTGACCTTGACGATTCACCAGGTCAGTCAGACCCTAAGGTACGTACAACTGTCAGTGAAGAAGCTGGTACAGCTGAGATAGTAACAACTGAACCATCTGGTTTAGGGGGAACACCTGATGTTCCCGCGGACAGACTTCAGCACGTGATTAGTCCAACATCAGTTGAGATATGTCCATGCCAAGTGGATCCTACTCAAGTACCTCTCCTAGTCTCTAGTGATGAATCTTTATCAGAAGAGGATGATGTTCTCCAAACTGATGATAATCAGGAAAGAAGGAACTGGATAACCAGTCACCCAACTAACCTGATCATCGGAGACCCATCTGATAAAGTCAAAACTAGACATCAGATTGGTGAAAGTGCAATGTATTGTTGTTATCTGTCTTTGAAGGAACCACTAACAGTTGAAGAAGCTCTACAAGATGCAAGCTGGATTCAAGCCATGCAAGAGGAACTCGAGCAGTTTGAAAGAAATCAAGTTTGGGAACTTGTAGACAGACCAACTCATCAAGATGTGATTGGTACTAAGTGGGTCTTCAAGAACAAGAAGGATGAGCACAATGTGATAACCAGAAATAAGGCAAGACTTATTGCTAAGGGATATTCACAATCAGAAGGGATTGATTATGATGAAACCTTTGCACCTGACACTCGCCTAGAAGCCATTCGGCTATTTTTGGCTTATGCTGCTCATAGGGGATTTACTGTGTATCAGATGGATGTAAAGAGTGCATTCTTAAACGGGGTACTAGCTAAGGAAGTTTATGTTGAACAACCTCCTGGCATTGAAATGAGCAACCAAGTGTACCGTTTAGGAAAAGCTCTTTATGGACTGAAACAGGCTCCCAGAGCTTGGTATGATACACTATCCCAGTTCTTGACAGACAATGGTTTCACCAAGGGCTTGATTGATAGGACCTTGTTCGAGAATTGAAGAGATATTCGATGGTTCAGATCTCGTGGACGATATAATCTTTGGTTCTCCCAATCAGAAGCTATGCGAGAAATTTAGTAAACTGATGCAAGAGAAATTTGAGATGTCCATGATGGGTCAGATGAGCTACTTTCTAGGTCTTCAAGTCAAACAAGCTCATACAGGGATCTTCATCTGCCAGGCGAAGTACACGAGGAATTTGTTGGCTAAGTATGGAATTCAGAATTGGAAGAAAGCTAGAATTCCAATGATGACTTCTTTCAAAATAGACCCAGATGAAAGTGGTAAGAAAACTAATCAGAAAGAGTATAGGGCTTTGATAGGATCACTATTATACCTAACTGCAAGCAGACCAGATATAACCTTCGCAGTATGTGTATGTGCCAGATTTCAGGCAAATCCGAAGCAAAGCCACCTGGAAGCAGCTAAGCGGATTCTTAAGTATATGAAGGGTAATGTAAACCTCGGTTTATGGTATCCAGCAGATGATAATCTAGAGCTTAGTGGGTACTCTGATTCTTATTATGGAGGTTGTAGGATAGACAGAAAATCAACCTTGGGTACCTGTCAGTTTTTGGGAAGTAAGCTGGTCTCTTGGTTCTCAAAGAAGCAAACATCTGTTGCCACATCTACTACTGAAGCAGAATATATGGCCGCAGGAAGCTGTTGCTCCCAACTGCTCTGGCTTTGTCAGCAGCTGAGGGATTATAACATTGTAGCTACGAATGTGCCTATTTTCTGTGATAGTAATAGTGCGATTGCTATCACTCAGAGCCCAGTTCTACACACTAGATGCAAGCATGTGGACATCAGACACCACTTTATCTGAGACCATGCAGAAAAGAAGGACATCAGAATGGAAAAGATCCATACTGATAAGCAAAGAGTTGATATCTTAACCAAACCCCTAGCTGAAGTCAGATTCAGAGAGCTATGCAATGAGCTAGGATTACTGGACTTAGGAGAAGATGCACCAGATTACTTTGGTGGATTAATCTCCAACACTAGTTGGTTAAGAGACTGACCAGGTAAGAAGGTCAGATGAAGAAAGAACTTCATCTGATCAGACGAGATCAGTAGGGAACTGATCAGAGAGGAGTGTCAGGTGAAGGGGGAACTTCAACTGACTAAGGGATTTAGGTCAGAAGGATCCTGATCTGAGGGATAAAAACATTGTTGAGAAAATTTGCTAAGGCATAGGCTACACAGTAAGATCAACAAATCAGAAGAGTTGGATCAGATACAAGTGGTAACTGGTTGATTACAATATCAACCAGTCAGATACATTCTCTGTTTATATTATCTGAGCTTATCTACTTTTCTGTAATGATTACTGTTTATCTTACTTTATGACGCAAGCCCTGCAAGCATTAAATGCGGACGTGGGGTTTTTGTATTTATTAGCTTTTAATGCGTATTTTCACGTCCAAAATACTTTCAGAAAATTTTCTTAACCACACGATCGTTTTACTTTACGACCGCTTAATCTAAGCAGTTCATTTTAAAACATGAATACTCAAGTATTTGTGGGAATCTGTGTAAAATGTTTTCCCTCGCACCTTTTAAAACCCTAAAGGTCTTTCAACTTCACACTTTTGAAACTCTACCAGAATTCTCCATACTTACTCTGTGCAAAACTCGACTTAATTGAGAGAATACAAATCGATTATTTCAAACCGTTCCAAATTTCGAATCGATTTCTGGTAATTTCTAAGTGAATTTTGTTTGCTATTATGTGGGTTTCACTGTTCTACACCACTCTTGATATATTCTCGATGAACTGTGTATTTCTCACTGATATTTTTTAGGGATTAGATCTTTGTCTAGGTTGTTGTTTGATTTAATCACTTGCGAATATGCGTATATGCCTATAATGAGATTCATGTGCAGATTATTCCTTAGTTGATGTTTTGGGCTGAATTATTATTTTTTTTAGTATATAAATTACTCAAACTCATCTTCAAATTTGTGCATTTGATGCAGAAATGGCACATCTTGTAGCGAAACCAGGACAAGGAAAGATAATGTGCAACTTCCTATCGATGAAGAAGGATATCATCGATGAGAAGTATGTAATCTTCAACACCACGAATGATGATGAATCGAAGGAGATCTTGGAATGTCTCCGGGCCGTAGGACTCGAGCAATTTTGCTACCGACACCAAGACATTGTACATACATACGAGGCTCTAGAATTTATGTACAATCTCGAGGAGGACGATGAAGGAAGGTTGAGGTCATCTGTAGGGGGTTTTTAAATAATAGTTTCTGATGATGATCTATTCAAAATCTTCGGCCTTCATTCTGGGAGCATCAATCCAACCACTTTCACTACAGAGCTTGACGAGAAAATGTATTTAAAGGACGTCTTGTTGAGACCGGCCAACAAAGAGCAAGTTTTTAATGTCAAAGCGCCACATCTCAGATGGAAATATCGTCTTCTGTTTGAGATTGTGTCAAAGGTGATTCTATGTATAACACACAGCCTGGATGCTCTTACTGCTGTGAAGCAGAATGTGATGACGACAATCATCAGCAAAGCCGATAATCTGAATTGGCTTGGGTTGTTCAAGTCAAGGTTGCTAAAGGAGACTACCAAATTCAAGTTGAATGAGAGGAACGAAGTTTATCTGACTCTGAAGTGTTCGTACATCCACAAAGTGTTAATTATACTATTTGACAAGCTGCCAGATAACTTCGAATGGAATGAGGAAGGGAAGAAGGTTTACTTGGCGAAATTCAAGGCCATTCTAGGGAAAGATGAACCGCTATCCGGGCAATCTGATGATGATCCAGCACCTTATGTGCCCAGAACGAGAGGAGAAGGAAAGGGTGAAGGCAAGGGCTCCAAGGCTGCAGCGTCGTCTGAGACTTAGACTGCCCCTAAAAGGATGAAGAGAAAGGTTCTGGTCAAGAAACCAGAGGTAGCAGAGAAGAAGCAGAAGAAGATAACTTCTATTCTGCAGAAGACAGTAGTGGACCCATCTGTGCCGATACCAGAAGTAGGCGAACCTGAACTGCTTGGAAGGGAGATGGAACTGATTCATCCGGAATCAGATGTAGAAGCTGCTGAGAGTTCAGAGAAAACTGCCAGCATGGGAAGAGAAGTTGCTCAAGAGGAGCAGATGATGGAAGGGAGTGTTGAAGGTGAAGTTGAGAAGGAAGAAGTTGTTGCACTAACTGGGGAGAAATCACCTTCTGACTCCGTGCCCCTTTGCACAGTTTTTAGGAAAGAGAGATCCCCGACTCCTACTTCCAAATCACCCTCACCCCCACCTCAACCAACTGAACCCATATCTGACTTACCTCCCACCTCCCCACAGCCTGAAAGAGAAATACCTGCCCCAGAACCATTACCTACATCAGAACCAGTTATTCCCATCCCAGAGAAGCCAGCGGAACCTGCGACGGAAACAATTGAGGAGCAGATGACAATGGAGACTGTGCCCACAGATGAAAGATATGTCTCTGTCTCCCACAATCCATTCAACACTTCGACTGGGAATGCCAGAAGAGGAAGATCCGGTAGTGTATATACTAAAGCAGCAGATCAAGACTTATCTACTTGAGATTTGCCCGGACCTCATCAACCATCCAGGACCTCAGGAAAAGATTGAGGAGATAGTGTTCTGGAGGGACATCAGGCTGAAGAGCGTAGAGGAATTTCTGATTCTGATGAAGACTCTTCCTGAAGATTACTTCAGAGATCCGAGACGGGCGCTTGGCGAATCCGAGTGGATAGTGTTGTTGAATTGGCCTCTGATGAAGACATCATATGGCTAATACATGACCATTTTAGGATTCCCAGGGTGGAAGATTGGTTGACCAGAAGACCGCATGCAAAGAGCTAGCCGATGAACCAAGAGAGGGTGCCGCAGATGAGACCCAAACCAACAGAGGTGTCAACATCCGAAAGCAGATCGCTGTTTTGAGTGTTGATACCCTAGATCACATCACTTCTAAAATTCAGGATGGGGTAAAAGCTTCCATTGATGTTCAATTCACAACTCTTACAGCAGCTCTGATGAAAAGGTTTGAGGAAGAGCAGAGCGGACTGCTAGAGAAGGAGAGAAAGTTGACCGTTGACAAGATCACACTAATGCATGATCAAATCCTCGATTCTGTGATGAAGCGTGTCGATCCAGTCACGGAGAAGCTGAGTCTGCATGAATCAATGCTCTTTGACCTTGGCCAGTTGCTGGAAAGTGTCTGGTCCTCTCTAGAAAGGACAGACACATGCTTAGACGCTGGGTGGAAGCGTTTTGAAGCATCGATTAAACGGACCGGGAAGACCATTGAAGATGGTCTGAACAGACTACTAGGGCCAACGCCAACATCTTCTACGGTCCAGATAACTCCACTTGCAGTCGAAGAGGTCAAAGATGAATTGAGGCAACAATTCAATGCTCTGAATGCCAGGCTGTCACACCTTTTTGATGAAACCAAAAAGGGGGAAGGACCAGAGTGTTGGAATATAGAGGCACGTAAACACGTAATACATGCGCAACGGAAATTAAAGTTCACCAACAACGAACAATTAATTGCACAAAAGGATTACAAAAATCATAACAAGAAATCTTACAATAATCAGAGTATGATTCTCAACTATGGTATCCACGTAATCCCTAGAACGGATCTCGCATTTAATACGCCAAAGGTTGAATCCCAAGTTGAATCAGCTAGGAAAATCCAAACTTTAGATCTTATGGAGAGAATATGAAGTTACGTTGTTTGTGAATTCCCAAGAGTCTGTATATATAGGGGAGGCCCAGCTTAAATCTTAAGATAGCCCAATTAGGGAATTAAAACCATAATCTTTATTTAAATAAATCTCTACGATTTATTTCCCTATAAAATCTCTACGGATTTAAATGCCTTATATGAAAAATCTCTACGATTTATTTTCATATACATTAAATCCTATAATTATATTCCAAATATAATTATTGGGAATTCTTATTTAATTAAATCCAATTCAATTAAATAATATTAATAATAATTAATTCCAAATTAATCTATTATTAATTTCTTCTCCATAAATTAAATATTAAATCCAATTTAATATTTAATCAACCAACTATAATCCGTAAAAGGGAAGTACTTGTTGTGTGACCCATAGGCCATCATATACCGAGCGATTAATCAAACTAACGGTCTTAATTGAACCCTATTCAATAAATCAGACATTCTCAATATATGAGGTACATTGCGAGAAATATGCAACTACCTGTAACTGTAACGTGGGCAATTGCGATTTCCTCATTTCATTCACGAATACTCGATTAGTCTTGAACGTGATGAAGTGCCTATTCAAATAACTAAATAAATTTATCTCAAATCACTAATTGATCATTAGTGTCACACTTAGTCACAAAGTCTAAGTTGACGTGCATTGGCCAATGACTTAGATCCAATTATGATGAGAAGGTGAGTATTCTCTCTAAATCCACTTTGAGGAATGAATCCTTTTCTTGGTTCAACTACCACGCACATGCACTTCGTGATGAACCCAATCCAAGCTATATCTACCCATAGATGGGTGCAAGCGTCGGTCATGGTCAAAGTTTATCACTCCACACATGTCGTGCGTATTGACCTCAAGTCAAAGGAGTATCGCATTGCTCCCACTAACCGAGACACCAGTAGACACATATAGTGGAACTACATCAAAAAGTTTCTCGGATGGGTATACCAATACCCTCTAAGGCATTTGTGCATCCATCATGAGATACCTAGTATCTCGTAGTAAGTGAGATCTTACTACACTCTCTAAGAGTATGATGTAGATCGCACACCAATCTCCATTGCATCATCAATATCCCTTTCTTGATGATCCTCGATTGGGGCTATTTAAGAATCATGCTTAAGTCATCTGAGTTCTCACTCACTCAATGACAGCAGTGATTCAAGGGAACACATATAAGAATAAATGCAAACAATCAAACATAATATTCTAACAAGTGTAATGCCATACATTTAATATTAAACAAATAATAATATTAAACCAATACTGAATATTATCTGAGTATTATGTCCTTACAAAAGATTGTCTCTAGGACACTAACACTAACACAAAGAAGGAAAAACAGATGCAGATGATAACCATCACGCCAACAGCTGAAACCTTATTTGTACCTACTCCGCCTGCACCATCTACCATGCCAGAATCTGCCACACCAACTGTGAACATTCCTGACACCGAATTGGTGGAACTTTTTCAAACAGTTGAACAACATGGAGAAGCCATTGCAGCCCAAGGGAAAGAGCTTTCTGAACAGAAATCATTGATATCTGAAGTTATTCAAAGGGTAGATAAGATAGAAGATATCTCTTCTTCGGTTCAGAAGAGACTTGAAGCAGAAGACCAAGTCAAAAGTCTTGAGCTGATAAAGAAACTATCTGAAGAGGAGGAGGCCGAGGAGGAGACCCAACTGAAAGCCAGAAGGAGAGAGAAACAAGCCGTGGAAAATTCCCAACCTCCAAAACAAACCAGATCGAGGGTGCAAATAACTGCTGCGCAAGAAGAAGAGCAGAAAGCTAAACGAGTAGAGGCAGCAGAGAGGAAGAAGAAGCTTGCTGAGAGCAAAGGCCTCGCGACCAGGTATGTAAGGAGAAAAAAGAAGAAGGCCGCTTCAGCTAAGGATGTTACTTGGGAAGAGAAATCCTTACCTGCCCCAGTAAAGGATATTATGGTTTAAAAAAGGAACTGGTGGTCAGAATGGGACAAGATAAGAGGAGATTGGCTCATAGATGTATATGTTCTGTAGAAGATTCCGACGATATTTGATCAGGGTGAATTCAATGAAGAATTCAGAAGCTGGCTTGAGTTGAAACATCCACATTTCTACGACTTGGTCATGTCTGAAGGTGAGGAGATGGGACTGATTCCTGAAGCACCCCCATTCGAGACCATCCTTCCACCTCTTCGATCAGACAAATCTCTTGATCCAGCGCGCTTCAAGCAGATGTACTATGAGTTTGCCAAGATGGGTGGAATCATTGAGAAAGATCGATTAGCTGCTCTGATGGAAAGAATGTATAAGGTATTTATTATTCCTCTAGAGCTCCAGAAGTTTCATTACAGAACTTGACCAGATCAGAAGACTCTTAGAATCAGATGATATGTATTTTGCTGTATTTTGTAAAAGCATATCCCTTGATAATAAAATATCCTATCTTTTTCTGATCATAAGACAACCTCTCATTGTCTTCTGATTTGTGTGTTGTTTTCTACTTATTTACATTTGGTTATCTGTTTTTCTGATTAACTGTTTTGGTTCCATCAAAAAGGGGAAAATTGTTGGGAAAATTGTAGTTTCGATGGAAGTTCCAAAACAGATATTGTAATAGGACCAGTCAGACCTGTTAGCTGACTGATGATCTAGATAGCAGATAAGATGACCAGCTAAAATGTATAGATAGCTGATGTAACAGATAGGTCACATATTGAGGGGGAACTCAATATATATAGGTTAAGTCTTGAAGATCAGATATGCTGAAAATCTGATGAAAGAAGAAGCAGACAAGCAGAGAAGCAGTCAAGACAGAAGACCGTCCAAGACCTGCATCATATGACAACAAGAAAAGATCAGTAAGTTGTGCTAAGGCAACTTACGAGCAGAAGACCTAAATCAGGTAGACAGATCAGTGTTCGAACTGATCTGTGTCAACTCCATCATGTAACTACCTCATTGTTACCTAGTATGAGGCAAGTGTTCAGACAAGAAGAATGTTAACCTTGTTGCTAATTCAAGTGCTGTGAAGTGTACTTGATAGCCAATAAGAAGTCGACAACGCACGTACGGAGTACTTACAGTCTGTAGAAAAGTGGTTCAGAGTCAAACGGCTAGAAAGGACAAGCGTGCATGCTTTCGGCCATGCCGCCCTTGAAGCACGTCAAATCAACCTGCAGACCTACCTAAAATAGACCAAAATTCGAATTGCTCTCCAACGGCTAGTTCGAAATCGTGTCTATAAATATGGGATCAAACCTTCATAGTAAGGTTACAGAAATTATCATCAAGCTAAAGCACAATCAAATTTTCGCACGAAGAACACTAAATCGTAGCTTATTCTCTAAGTGTTCATAGCATAGGCCTTCCCTGCAAATTTTAGAAATTGTACCTGAGCCCCCGGAAATAAAATAAATTAAAATTTAATTTTTAGAATTTTATTAGATTTGATTCTGAAATTAAAATTGGTTGGACCAAGATGATTAATTGGATTAATCATATTTATTAATCTTAAAATTGAATTTTTAAATGGATTTAAAATTTGGTTTTTCTAAAAGGATTTATTAAAACCCACTGTTAACTTGTTTACTCGTTTAAATTAGATAACGCAATTTAAGTCTGCATTATAATTATTTGGGTAGGCGGCGCCCAATATTTGTCGGACCGTAAACAACGGTATATGTAGAAACATTCGAACCCCTTGATAGAAGGTGCGGAAAAATCTGAAAGAAAGACAATTAATCGCAAACTTCACACAGAGAAACTAAAAAACGAGAAAATATGAAGAACAAACACACGATTCTAGCTTCTTCAAGGTTGAATCGAAAAAAACCCCCACCTATTTTGATAATCTCCACATTTGCAATTGAAATTTCTCGAAATAATGAGGGAGAGAGAAAAGTAAGGCTGTGTTTGTTTTGGGACTCACACAGATGGACTTAGAACTTTGCGCTCGGGTATTAATTGCTGAATCGAGATCCATCATGATATCTAAGTCACATTTGAGCAATTACGGGCGCCGCCTACCCAAACATGACATATACGGACTTACAAATATTTGGGCGTCGTCTACCCAAGCATATAAATCGAAGCTAGGGTTTTGAATTTTTCGAAGGAGGTTGCGATTTTTGGAATTTCTTATAGTTTTTATGTTTTTTTCTGTAAATTTGTTTAAAAAAATCGAAAATTTGTTAAGGAAATTGTTGAGGAAATTGGTTGATTTTGTTGAGGAATATATGTTTTGGTAGTTTCTGTTGAGGGATTGATTTTCCCTGGCTGTTTTTCTGTTTGGATTGTTTACACATGTCTATTGCGTTTAATAGATAGCAAGGTAGTTGTTTAGGAATTGGATTAGTTTAGTTGTTGATATTGCATATTCTGTGTATATATGTGTATTTGTTAGTGGTTAAATATGTATAATAGATATGCACTGTTGAGTTGTTGATATTAGTGTGTTCTTTATTTTTTTTCAAGAATATGATGAGGAGTTTGTGAAGGTGCTGCGAAAAAAGATGGTACAGTCTCCATATTCAGAATCACAATTTCTGATGGTATGTGTTTTTTTAGGTAAAATCCATATTTTTTAGGTGTGTTTTTTCTGCAAGGTTTTGAGTAATAGAAACATCATTTTTTGATCGAGATTTGTTTTTGTTGCAAGGTTTTCGCTGCTCTATTTGCCTGGAAATATCTGGATATTTTCAAAGAGGATGGTGGGATCTGGATTTGAAATTGGAGATGCATATCTTCATCATTTGATGAACTTATGCATGATTTCATGAATATGTGCATGTTGAAATTTGGACGAAAATGTATTCATCATTTTTGTGTAATTACATGATTACATTGTCAAAGAAATAGCTTTACCATTACAGCGTTTGGCGTTTCTGAAAAATTGTCCTAAACTTTGAAGCACATGTTTTATCCTAGTGAGAAGAGCTAATTCTGAAGTGTAATTCGTACATCTTATATCTTACATGTGAGATAGAGAAAGGTAGTTGCCTTCTTTCATCTGTAAAAGAAGCTTTGGATCTCTCGATTTCTATTATTCATCACTTTCTTTACCATATATAAACATAGCAGTTCCTTATTGATGATCTCCATAGTTGTAAAGCAAGATGCCTTTTATTTTCTTTACTGTTGCAAAGTCATTGTTTCACCAAATGGAGCTTGGACTACACACCAAAATGTACCTAAATGAATTGAAGAAACATTCTGAGTGTGTGTATGTGTATATTTTTTATGCTCTAGGTAATTTTCAAAAGCATTACTACTTTAAATTTTTATTCTACATTGAAAAATTATAAAAATTTACATATCTAAAATGCAAAAATTTATATATATTTGTATAAATCTCAAAATTTAGATATATTTGTCTTCAATTCGACATGCACATATATATGCATAGAAAATATGAACATGTTCATCAATTGATGAACACATGCATCTCTAAATTTCAGATTTTAATTGTTCATTTTCCCATTCCATTGGCAAATGTATACCAATATGATGAAATCACTGCTAATCTCGCAGCTCACAAAAATATTGCACGCATTAACAATCAAGAATCAACTCTCTTTAGACCCATTTTACGCAACAAAACTTTTGAGGTTTTATGCCATTAATAACTGCCTGATTTCTGCATGCAATTTGTTCGACAAAACTCCTCAACAAAACGTTTACTTCTGGAACACCAAATTTCAGCAAAAACTCAATTCATAAACAATATACAAGCACCCATCTTCTTTCTCCTCCATCCATCAAATTTTACAAACAATATAAAAAAATAAAAATCTATAATTTTCGACATATAAACTATGAGAAACACAAAAACTATGCTATTTGGATCTCAAAGATAGGCGAAGACAATAGGAAACAAAAAATTCATCAAAACTTTAAACCCAAAAACTCTGTGTTATGTGTTTTTGGGTTTATATTTTCAATCAAAGTATTTTTTAAGTCCAAATTATGAATAATGAATAAGTACCCCTCCTAGGCTCCTACCATATTCGTCGACATGTCCTTTCTCTTGCTATGTTTAACTTTAATGTTTCACACAAGGAGGAGAAAATTATTTCTTTATTTTCCAACATTGCATAAAATACACGGAATTTAAAAGATAAATCAGCAAACCTCTCGTAGGAACAATATAAAGAGCAAAATGATGAGTTTATATTTTTCTTTACAAGTCACCGAAATCGTGATTGTAAACAAAGTCTTATTTAGAAACCACATTTTCTGTTCATAATCCTCCCTGATATCTTCTTTTGTACTGAACAGTTCATGAAAAGAACATAAAATTCATTATAGTTAACCTTCTGAAACTAAACACACATACACAGACAAAATAGAAACATAAATTCACAGCTTCCCTTCTTTGAAACTAATATAATTTCATAAATAATCAGCTCAATAAACTAGAAAATATAAACCCTCTGAAATTCTTGAACCATCGTCAAAATCCACACAAAAGAAGAAATATGGACAACCCAGCCAAAATTTGAATTTGAATTTCGAAATTTCATCTCTGCAACACCTACCTTGTACTTTGAGATGGATTTTGCAGAAGAAAGAAAACTTTGGTGTCTGGAAAGTGGGGATGGAGACGCAGGTAACCTTTTTTCTAATTTAGGAATATAACTCATTTTTTGTTTTATTTTTAATATACAAGGTGGTTTGTACATACTAGTAATATTAAAAGCACGATGTATTTACGAGTTAGGTCAAAAGAGATTTTGCACCTAAAAGTAATAAATTCTATATTTTATAATATGAATGGATGATATATGAAATAATAAAAAATATTTAACAAACTATAATATTTTAAATATATGTGTTAAAAGTTCAGCCAATGTGATAAAATATAAAAAGTAAAAAAAGAAAATCGATCCACATCAAAGGAGTGACCGAAAATTATAATGAGAGATCTTCCATCAATGACGGCTCAAACGGCAACAACTCCCAATAATTATAATCGGTTTGATTCTCCTGTTTCATTTTTCGTATTTCATTGGTGTTTCACCCTTCTAAATTTTTAACACATGGACCCAGGGTATGATGGTTCGTTAAATATTTTTTATTATTCCACGTGTCATCTATCTATATTATGAAATACAAAATGGAACACCAATTATGAAATATGTGATCTTATTCGAGATAAAATCTCGTCATAGGGAAAGAAAATTTTCATGTTACATGATTCTAGTATATAATATTAGGCAAAAATTTGTATGCAATATTGCATACAAGTGATATGTGCAATTAAACCTTTTTTTTTCTCGCGCTCAGCGGAGTGGGTTAGTCAGATTGTTGGTGGGCCAATGGGCTTCTTCATCTTCTTTAATCGCGCGCGCAGCCGGACGCGATCTGATTTTCTCTTCTTCCTCTTCTCTTCTGGCGGATCTCATGGGCTTTCTTCTTCCTCGTTCGTGCCCTAATTTTCTTTCTCGCTCCGATAATTGGATGAAATAAGGTTGTTCAATTTGAATTTTGGTGTGAATTATGCGAGAAGAAGAGAGAATATGTGTGTGGTGTTTGGATTACCCCTCAACACAAAGTGTGATGAAATTCAGATCCTTCTGCACTCTTTTCACGCTGTTCTGTAAATCTGTAATTTTGGACTGAAGATTTTTTTCGCGATTTGTACTGGTTTTTGTTCATGTAGTAACACTCTTTTGTTCATATTGATAACACTCTTTTTGTTCATGCAGTAACACATCAAGTTGTTCTTTAAATCTGTAATTTTGGACTGGAGATTTCTTTTCGCGCTTGTACTGATTTTGTTCATGTGGTAACATGGTAACATTTTTTGTTCATGTAGTAACACATATTTTTTTAGTAATATGTAACATTGTTCATATATCGTCGTAATACTATGTGAATGCTCATGTGTTACCATATGAACAATAATGTGTTACCTTGTGACCCATGTTACCTTATGAATATTTATGTGTTACGATATGTTTTATTACGTGTTACGTAAGATATGAAGTTTTTTAAATATAACAATGTAGTAACACTTATACATGGATGTAGTAACACATAAAAATTTGACAAAAAAATATTAAAAAAAATTATGTATTTAATAGGAATCAAACCTGCGATCAAATTCATTAACAACAAACCTAAACCACTAGGCTACAATATATATTTTATAAAAATATTCTTCTATAAATACATATGCGTCTGCGCCAACCTGAAGTCCACCGTCCGGGCCCACGCCCGCCCTACCCGTTCGAGGATAACCCACAAATTTTAACCTAATTTGCCTTAATTATTATGTACTACATATAACATTACAAAACCTTCTCATAATATTATTAAAAAATATTCCAACTAAACGTTCACGAATACAAATGTTAAAAATTAATATGGAGCATAACTAAATCGATTGTCAATTTGGTCCAATTTCACTGAAAATCGTAAAAAAATGTCATTTTCGGTCACATGCAAGTCACGTGCGGTAAATTTTAGTCGTTCTTATTTTTACAGATTGTAAATTTTAGTTTTGATTTCATTTATTGGGTTATTTACATGTGTAGTTTAATTGATTAAAAAACTTAAAAAAATAATCAGCGTTCACATCATCGAGGGTATAGGAATCTTCCAAAATTTATCGGCACATTACTTAAATATGATTCTCGTGATTTTTCGGTATAAATTGGACCAAAATTGGACAATCAAGTTAGTTATGGAACCCAAGTTGGACAGTTAAATTTTCTGTGACGAAAATTGGACTGTGGATAAATTATGGGACCAAAAAACTTTTTTTCTCTCTATTACCCATAAGTGAAAATATTCGTGTTTGATATCCGGATTGATGGAATTGAGAATCCAATTGAGCACCAAATCGTTCGAACGAATCAAAGATCTATAAATGGCAAAGATCCCCGACAAAGATTCCATCACCGCACCCATCAATCAATGGAATCTTGTTCTTGACACTTAGCGCTCTCTATCAAATGGCTACAAGTAACAAAGGTCACACCATTAAGAGACTTAAATGGCCGGATTATCAAACAAAGTTCACACCATTAAGAGACTTAAACAGCCAGATTATCTTGAGGGTGAAGGAGGATTCTAAAACAACGAATCAGTGGTCATTTCCAAAAAAACAAACAAAGAAACAAGAAATTCCTAAAACTGAAAATTAAGGCAAAACTCTATAGAGAGCAACGAACACTATTCAGTGAAGAATTTAAACAAGAAACAAGCATGGAATTCCACAATTGAAACAAACAAATTGATTCTCAGAAGAAATCGACCAAAAAATCAAAAGAAAGCACACGAATTCAGCAAAATCATGTCACAACCGCTCTCGGAAGAAGAAAACCTAGCATAATAGAATCAACATATTAGAAAATTGATACCATAATAGATTTTATAGAAACATGAAGAACTCAAAGATTAAAGATTGTATATTTGGAAACAGTTATGAATCATAAAGTGTTGTACAAGAAGAAAGGTGTCCTCTATTTATAAGAGAGGATACCCTAAATACCTTAACTTAGTCAAATTAATACGCCTTTTTTTTTAATAAGACTGACCAAGTGCAACTAATAATGTTGTGTATTACAATTAATATTGTTGTGTAATGCAACTAATAATGTTGTGTATTACAACTAATACAGATTTTCTAAATCTAATAAAATACTTTATTAGACCTCAATATGTCTCTTTATAATTTCTTTTTTATAAGATAAACTATTCATATTATTTATTTTATAAGTGTTTTATATCATCATATATTATCGGGGGCTCACTCTAAGATACAAAATATAATCACTCTTTATTATTAGCTGCAAGCCATTTATTTCATTACTATTAACTACAAAATGACTTCCAATTTGACAATAATGTCCATTTTCATATTTTCCTCAAATTTTAGAACTCACACCCCTAATATTATGTCTCTACCAATAACCTTCACTACAAGAAAATGAAGAATTGTCTACCAAAATTTTCAAATGCCTATGAAATTTTCCTACAAAAATAATTTGGTCCTTAAAAGTGACTATTGCCTAGGATTTGCCTACCAATTTTTAGTAAAATCTATGAAAAGTTACCTACACAAAATAATTTCTTAGGCAAACAAATTACCTACCATGAAACTACCTACACATTCCTAATTTCCGTAGGCAAACTAATTAACTACAAAAGATAATTCCCTAGGCAATTATATTTTTTGTTTAGAAATGACTTACAAATAAATTTACCTATAAATTACATTCCGTAGGCAAATTTACCTATGAATAAAAATGTCTAGGCAAATTGAAATATTCCCTAGGCAATCCTCTATTTTTTTTGGAATATTCTGTAGGCAACCCTCTATTTTTTTGTAGTGCTTCTCTTTTAGCACAAAAAAAATTATTCATCAAGAATATTTCTCTCATCTCTCCTCTCATTGCATATGAAAATTTTAATATTTGCAAATTGACAATTTTCTTCTTACCTACATTTATTATTGTACGCAATTTGATACACATTTAACAATTTCATCATATTCAAAATTTAATTAAACTTTGTGGGGGAATAAAACACATAGTTTAAAAAAAATGTGAATTGAAATTCAAATATAAATTTTATAAATAAAAATACTCGAGCTATTTATCCTCACGGCCCGTTAATCCAGTTTATCCTTTTATAATTGCACATGAGAATATACAGTATAATTTTCATTGTCAAATTTAAGTTTTCATATAAAAATATTTACAAATAAAATAAATATCTTAAATTGTGCTATTCAAATCAAAATTGGCGTCGAATTTTTTTTATATGTGCAATATTATTTTGCACATACGGATTGTGAATATGTGCAAAAAATATTGCACAAAAAACTAAATATTTTTCACAAGTAAAAAGTAAATTGCACATAGTATAAATATTTTTGCACATGTGCAAACTAAAAATTTTGCACACAATATTAACTATTTTGCACATAAAAATACTAAACACATTTACAAATAAAATAAATATTTTAAATTGTGCTCTAGAAAACAAAATTGATGCTGAAATTTCTTTATATGTGCAATATTATTTTGCACACACAGATTGTGAATATGTGCAAAAAAAATGCACACAAAACTAAATATTTTTCACAAGTAAAATATAAAATTGCACACAGTATAAATATGTTTGCACATTCGCAAAATTAAAAATCTTGCACATAATATTAAATATTTTGCACATAAAATTACTAAAAATATTTACAAATAAAATAAATCTCTTAAATTGTGCTATTTAAAAATAAAATTAGCTACTTGAAATTTCTTTATATATGTGCAATATTATTTTTTTTTACATACGGATTGTGAATATGTACAAAACAAATTACATACAAAACTAAATATTTTTCACACGTAATAAATAAATTGCACATAGTATAAATATTTTTTGCACATGTACAAAAATAAATACTATACACACAATATTAAATATTGGGTTAATTTCAATAAATACATGACTTTTAGGTCAAATATCAATTTAATCACGATTTTCTATATTATTGTATTAAAGTCCAACCTTTGATATTGTTGCAAATCAATACACGTTTTTATTTATTTATTTATTTTTGGTCTGGAAGAGATGACATGGTCACCGGAGCATGTGTATACTTGTCAGTTAAGATGACACATATTAAATATTTTTTTTTAAATAATTCCACATCATATTACACATCCTCTATCATTAACACTTTTAAAATGAATTTAAATACAAAATAGAAATTAAAAGAAGTAAAATCTAAAACAAACAAACAAAATAACTAAATTGTAAATCAAACATAAAAAACCAAACAATTCATCTTCATCATATCTTCATCTTCACCCTTCCATAGCCACATCTTCACCAAAAAATTGATCGATTTTGCAAAATTCAAAACCCTCATAATCGCAAAACCATAGACCATCATCCCCAAAATCGAGTTCTGCGAGCCCTTAAAATTGGGTTTGACACAAAATTCTCATAATCCCCGAAGTTTTGGAATAAAAATTTTTTTTTTGATCTATTTATTTTATTTTTTGTTTTATTTTGAATTCACCTTTTTAATATTTTTTATATTTATAATTTAGACATTTCCTATTCGTAATCTGACGTGGCAACTTACAGCGAGCCATATCATCTCTTCACAACCAGAGAAAAAAAATGTGTATTAATTTGCAACAACATCAAAGGTTGGGCTTTTATCCAATAATTCTAAAGATTGTGATTAAATTGATATTTAGCCTAAAGATTGTGTATTTATTTAGAATTAACCCTTAAATATTTTGCACACTAAAAATGATATGATCGTCGTGTTGGGAAATTAGGGGTGCCCGGATCTATTCGAGATGATTTTAAATACATATTTAAATTAATCAATTAATTACTAGCATGAATTAATCCTAAATCAATTCAACATAATAATTAATAAGCGAATAAACAACATGCGTACACGTAATCCACGTAAATCCTAAGCATGCGGAATCTAGGAGTTACGAGATTACTAACCTCTTGTAGAGACAACTGATGAGACGATGGATCAACCTAAAGAGCCTTCCCAAATATGTCCCAAGTCCACGAACGCAATCCGGTGGGAGGATTTTCACGAACGATTTTAATTAAGAGAGAAAACCAAAAATATTTTGCCACCACCTTTGTGGATTTCTAATATTTCCAACACATAGAATTGTAGTTGGAAATGAAAAATTCATCCCCTATATATAGGGAGGGGGTGGCCGATTTTTGAGAGAAAAATAAGGGGAGAAAATATTTTTCTTGATCTTCAAGAAATCTTGAATATATCTCCTATATTATTTTCTCCTTAATTAAATTTTTCTATAAAAATCTTATTCCCCTTTTATTCCAAATTTTTGAAAATTACAAGGAAAAAGGAGTCAAGATTTGACTTCTTGAATTTATGGGATAATTATGTATTCCAAGAATACTTATCTCTTTCCATAAAATCTTTTCAAGAAAATCAAGAAAATCTTTCTCTTCCTTATTCCTACAAATTTCGAAAATTACAAAAATATTAGGCAAGAATATTTTCTTCTCTCTTTCATTAATTGGACTTTATTTTGGGCTATTTGAGGGGCCTTTAGGAGAATTAAGATTGGACCTCCAATGGACTATGAGGTTATAATATTGGGTCAAATATTATTCAAAGTCTATTAATATTAATTATTCCACTATAAAATTAATATTGAACTATCCATCTTAATCCATATTACGACTTTACTATAATATGGCTCCCGGTCATTATTTCCCGCGTTTAAAATTATTTTAGTCCATTAATTAATTAAGCCACTGAACAAGTTTTATATTAATTAATATCTTTATCCTTGGAGTAAAGACAGCTCAACATTATTATCCATATCGGAAATAAATTTTCACTTGCAAGATTTGGTATGATAAAGGTTCTGAGCCCACCAATGGGATAAATCAAACAAGACGTACTTGCACACGATTCTCCATATTAAATGTCAGCAATCGTCATGTAATTAATAATATTGTCCAAGATATAAGGTATTGAATCGCAATTACTCTCTTCCTATCATAAGTCAAAGCAATAGTTATTAATTTCACACGATCTTATTTAAGGGACGGAGATTAAGAAATAACACACCACTGAGGTCTAATTCTTGTATATTCAGTACCGAAGAATTTATCCTCCTCAGAGGTCCTATTCAAATAGCATCCAAATGCACTAGTATAATCTCTTGGTCAATACAAGTCAATCTGAGCCCTTATACATCAACCTTTCATGATGGTTTGTTCATTTCCATCTAGGTTGTGAATTTGTACTTAATTACGAGGAGAGCTTTAATTTGATCTTCTCGTGATCTGGTATCACCAAATTAACTACAACGTAATACGTACTGACTTATTGAACTGGTTTGCAATAAATATATATAACATTCATTCATATTTAAATGCAACAATGATTGATAATTTATTTCAGTAAATAAATAAGAAAATTCAGTTTGGTTATACAAAGTAAAAACATACTTTTCAGTATAACCCCAACACGTCGATGAAAAGAATTTTAATAATTGAAATCATCAAACTTCTCAATAACTGAAATAATTTCTTGAGAAAAAAGATGATATATATATATATATATATATATATATATATATATATATATTTGAAGGGATGAGAGAATCTTAAACAATTTAAAGAAGTTTCCTAAAAATAGTTGAATTGAATAGGGGGTTACAAAGGTTAAAATGGATATATCACAATAAAAATTATATCTATTAGTAATAAATAAATTTAGTTGTACCTATTGATAATGGGTCTCAAAAATTATATCTAAGAGCAATTATCCCTGAAAATAATCTTGAAAAAATTATCCTTATCTATGTTTTTTATCCATTTCACGTATCACTAATCTAGACTATGAAACACATAGTGGAACATCATAGTTGGAACAGATGATATCGTGTGGGTTTTCATACACTACAATAAAGGCGCAATTTAAGGACGAAAATTTTGGGACGGAAACGGTTCGGTCGCAATTTGCGACGGATTTGAGATGGACCCAGGTCAAAATTGACCAACTTTGCGAGGATTTTAAACTCCGTCTCAATTTGAGACGGTTTTGAGACGGAATTAGGACAGAAATTCGACCCAGCGTAAAATCGTTTGGCTTTTAATTTGGGACGGTATATACCGTCTCAAACCTAATGGGTTGGATTTTAGACGGATTTGAGACGGTCTTTGACCCGGAAAACCACACCCTTCAATCACCGGCTTCTTTCAGACAGTTTATCCGTCTCATAATTTTGAAATTAATTTGAGATGGTAAAACCGTCCCAAACTACAACAACACGTGTCTCTCCACCGCCGACTTTCACTGTCTCGGATTTCGAAATCGCCAGTGTTTGAGACGGTAAAACCGTCCCAAATTAAAACAGTTTACTCACCGTCTAAAACCTAATACCATAAATTCAGCAGAACTCCTCTTCTTCCCCATTTCTGCCCAAATCGCTCGGCGCCGCTGCCCGCCGCCGGATAACCCCTATTTGAAGCACCAACGCGTGTATCTTCACGCGCTCTATTAATTCGACGGTAAGTATTAACTTTTATTCTTTCTTTTTTCCGTTTATTTATTCTCTTGTTTTAAGTAAATGTACGTTGTTTTCAATATCTTCTAGTCTTGCACACCGCCATCATCAAATCTTATGTGGGTTTGAACATATAGATATTTACATCATGGTTGTCTTCTGCGATTTGGGGGACATTGGGATCGGACTCAGCTCGAGGAGGTGGTGCTCTTTTCAGCTTGTCGATTGTCCGGTTGGGAGGGGAAAAGGACACATGGAGTAATGAGTGACATATTTTGTAATATTGTGCGAAAAAGTGAAGGTTAAAAATAATGTATAGTGAAGTGTTACTTTTTCTATTTATGGAATGAAAAACTTATTGTGGAATATTGTATAGAAAAGGAAAATCTGAAAGTTAGTGGAACGGAGAAAGTATACCAATGTTTTCATAACTGGACTTGCGATCAAACTGGACTGGGCACTGGCTGGCGGTTTAACCGCTTGAAAATGATCCCTATCAATTTTTTTAAAAATTCTCTATATTACTTTAAAAAATGAAATAAATGTGCACTTATAAAATTTAAAATTATAAACTTTAAAGTTTCATATTGAAACAAACAAAATAGAATCAAAACAACACAACACAATTAAAATACTAAAATATAAAAAAAGGATGATAGAAATAAGGATTAAGTTTCAAATTAATTAAAAAAAAAAAATTGGTTCAGCCGGTTTTTTCGGTTTACCCGTTTTTGATAGATTTTTCCGGTTTCCCCGTTTTTGTTCGATTTGTTCGATTTTGGCCGATTTTTTCCGATTCAACGGTAATATTTTTAAGGGCAATCGGATCGGTTTGGTTTCATGGGTGGTTCAACCGATTTCTGTGAACATTGAAGTATACAATAAAAAAATCATATGTATCAAAATAATTATCTTTACATATGTTATAATTAAAAAATAGCAAAAAAGGATAATAATATTTATCCTTTTTTTGTATATTTTTTGAAAAAAATAATATTTATTTTGTATTTCATAAGTTTAATGATGAAGTGGAATAACTCAAGCAGTTAGAGAATCACACTATTTGCCCGATCAAAAAATTATATATAACTAGTTTAATGCCCGCATATTACGCGGTTCTTTTATTAAAAAATATAATATTCATAACATATAATATATTTAATAATAAAAAATATAAATATGTGCATAAATGCACTAAATATGAATTAATAATTATTGAGGATGTATATTAGTATATATATACTTGCTTGAACAATTATTGGAATTAAATTATTGCATCAAATTTTATCTATTCTGCAATTGATTCACGGATCTTTAATTTAAATTTGAGAGAAAATTTTACTTGAAAAATTAGTTCGGTGGTTTAAGTGTCATAAAATAATAGTTTAATTTGTATAGTTTAGTGCAACAAAAAATTATTAGGTGGTTTAGGTACAATTTCAATGATAGATTGGTGGGTTTGGTGCAATTAGAAATAAATATGATGTAAGAGGTGCAAGGTTCAAACCTTATATATTGCAAAAAAAATTAATTAAACTACACATTAAAATGTCACATGAATGTCACATATTAACTACAAACCAATTGAAAAATTACACATCAATTCAATAAAATGTGATAACTCATCCAAATTAATCATAAGAAGACACATCATCAAAATGAACTCTCTATTAGTAATATAGGGGATAATATATTTAAAGTAAAAAATAACTAAATTAATACAAATTAAGTTTCATTGTAACTATTCTAAAGGAAAACAAAAAGGGGGAGTGACTCTAAGGTACAAAGTCACTCCCAAGTGACTTTAAGGTACAAAGTAATTTTATTTTGACTCTAAGGTACAAAAATATGGTTAAAAGTCTAACTTGCCCTTCTGTTCGTTTCTGACGCATTTTGGAGTGCAGTTTTTTTAATTTTTTGCACTACTAAGCCAATTTTGGAGTGCAATTTTTTTAATTTTCTGCACTTTCGTCTTTTTTATTCCACTTTTTATTAGTTGCAATTTTTTATATAATTTAATTTAAATTTCAGATTTTATAAATTTGTATTTTTCCAAAATGTGCACTTGGTCTAAACAAAAAAATAAAATTATGAATACATACAAAAATGAGAGTCATTAATTCAAAAAAAAATAAAATTATGAATACATACAAAAAAATAAAATTATTATCTTAGAGTCTTTTTGTTAGAAACTTTGTAGTGGAGAGTCATTAATTCAAACAAAAACACACATTCAATTACACTCACATTTTCAATAGAGTTTTAGGAAAACGAAAAAATGTAATCACATCGAAACACACCCTGAGTTTTTTGAGATTGATGGCTAATTATTAGGAGAGAGTATGTTGATCATTTATTATATATTGTTACATGATCAGAAAGTATGCATCACTATTCACTACTTTATTGTATATTGTTACATGATCATGATCAAAACAATAATTGATCACAAGATGAACTAATTGAAACAAGTCCACACTTAAGAAAGTTGTCCCGAACCAAAATTTGGTGATGTTTTCACTTTAGCACAAACTCTTGCCTTCTCATAAACTTTTCCCTTTCGACAAAAGTATCCTTTCTTTGGGGCACAATGCCTATCTTCTGAACAAATACACAATCCTTCCAATGCACATCCATCTTTCTCTACACTTAACCCATGTTTCAACCCGAGTATTTGATCACTCCAATCGCTCGAAAATAGGGCAAGCGGATCATATTTCCGCTTAATCTTGATAAAGTCGCCAGCATTCTTGTACTTACCAATCGCCCCTTGAAAAGCCACATTCCGATTCTTCCCCCAATGCGGCAAACCATTGTACTTAAACACACCCATTTGTTCTATTTCTTCAATCACATCCTCAAAAAGCCTTGGGGTTAGAGGGTCCTTGCTTCTATAGTAAGTGATGTCGAAATCGATAGAATCTTCTTGTTTCCCCAAATAGGCACTCGAGGCAGTTACGTACCTCATTAGAATCCCATTGTACAAGTCTAGGCCACAAAGGGACTTAGGCTCCATATCCACGAGCTTTTGTACGTCTTGAATGAAATATTTGGCTTTAGATAAGGCTATGCTGAATGTAGTTTGATGAAAGAATAATCCCTTGACACGAGAATCCCATGGGCATGCTGTGATCATCGCGTCCTCGAGGCTGTCCAAGCAAGTTCCTGAAGCTTGCATGCGGTTCTGAAATCCGACTACTGTGAATATAATACCTGATTCATACATGCATGCTTGCATCTGTTTAATCGTTTTGGAACTAAAAACTGGACGTGGCTATATTATGGGGAAAAATAATTTAACTCTTCAATTATATGTACGAACCATTATTAGTTAGTCCGTAATCCATATTCCTCAAGCTAGATGTTGTGATCTTCCCATCTATGCATTTTCCATCAGCGTCACCAAGAGCTTCTTGTGTCTCCTCTGTCAATTAAATTTTTTGAACACTATTTTATGAGGCTTAACAAAACTAGGACATTATCTATAAAACTTGCAAAACTAAGTCGTTATCTTTTAAGCTGGGTAAATTTAAACCAAATTTCACCAAATGCAGAATAAATTCACATGAGGGCTCAACGCTAAATTTGCCAAACTTAAAAGATACCGTCCTAATTTTGCAAGCTCATAAAGATAATTTCCTGCAAAAATACATCCCCTGATAAGTGTTTATTATTGCAAGTTAAAAATGGCCTAATCGGTCATACTTAATGTGCGTTTTTATATCTATGCATACATAATTTAAATAGACAAAAAATTATGCGAACCTGACTCATATATGTTTTATAACACTGTATTTAGTAATATATTTTATTTATACAAAGTAATACCTTTCAGCATACAAAATAATATTTTAGCAATTTTGAGAAGAATAAATCATGAAATCAAACTGTTTTCTAAAACGTGCAAGATTTTTTAAATGCTAAACTGTAGAGGATATCTACCTATTTAAATAACATGGAGTTAAATTAATATATTTACCCGTAATTCTTATAGTTGATAGAGCAAGTGAGGCAGTGGAGCGAAATCCAGCATTATTATTAAGGCCGTTTCCTGTGGCGTTGATTGAGACCCTATCATCAACTCGGTATGCAACTCGTTTTTGACTCGGGTACCATATAAAATCTGCAAATTCATGTTGTCTACCAAAGCTCACAACATCTTCCCCTAAATTTGAATCGTTCTTCGTTACATATGTCGCCGATCGTTTGAACAATGGTTGTAATTTTAGTGTCACCTGTTACATATCGAACATATAACAACTATTTATTTATATATATATATGATGGGGTTGAGCATTATGTGCAACATTTATTCATCAAATCAAATATATATACTATTGAATGTACAAATGATGAGAAATTTGCTTATTAAAATTATATGTTTAATATCCATTTACATGTGATCAATCATAAGCAAGTTTATATGGGATTTTTCTTTTATAATCATCTAAGAAACTTTTCTTATAAATTAATCAATGGTATATTATCATCTTGTTTGAATTACATGACTATAATTCCCAATTGATGGTTCATCATTTTCTTGATGTAATAATTACATATAATTAAAAATATGTACATTTCCCTACACATTTGTTTGATTCTAAACCAGATACATGACAATAATTTATAATAAAACACAATGATCACATTATACAAAATATTGGGAACCAAGCAGTCCAAATCATGCATGTGATGGATATATGCATATACAGATGTATATATATATTCCCATTAATAGAAAACCAAATACAATAAACTTTAAATTCCTGCCACTAGGATTTAGTTTACTTACTAGGTGATTAGCACATAATATAATGACATCTATTTGATTAGTAGATGTTGTAGCATGCAGGTGTACGTGTGTGTGTATGTATATACTGTTTAGTAATTTTCAAGTACTAGTAACAATGGAATCACTCACTCTTATACGTATCTCTTAATTTCTTCCAAGAAAAAAACATGCAGTTAGTTCCATCCCACAAAAATAGTCATGTTTAGAATTTTATACATAGACCAATAAAACTTTATTTTTATTGGGATTTGAATTCAGTGTTGTACAGCACCGTGTCGTGCAGTAGACCCGACCGAATATATAATATTTTCAAATTTAGTACAGCACCGGACTGTGCTGTTTAACTAAAAAACACACGCTATATATAGACCCCGCGCGGGTCTAGTGCTACATCACAAGATCGAAATCCTATTTATTTTATTGTACCTGCGAAATAACCCCAAGAACTCCAAGCGAGAGCCTAGCAGCATCCAAATCCGGATCAGCTGCACGCAGCACACGTACCTTAGCGTAGCCCTCATCAGCCTCAGCCGGAGTAACAATCCTCAGCCGTACAACATAATCATGCACCTGACTCCCCATCATCCCCCCACCGTCACCCCCCACCAGTACGGCGCGTGCGGCAGCGCCATCCCCGCCCTCGCCGCCGTCTCGATAACCTCCCTCAGCGTCACCCCGCTCTCCACCGTCACAGTCATCGCCTCCGCGTCCACCCCCACCGTCCGGTTCAAATACCTCGTGCTTATCACCCTCCCCGCGTCACCGCCGGGGCACACTAGCTTCGGGATGCTGTGCGAGAACCGCGTCGCCACTTTCACTTTCGTCCCGCTCTTTGTGCATCCGCCACAGCGGATACCAGCTCTGCCTCCGTGGTCGGGTACACCGCGGCAGCTGCCCGGCACGTGGTGCGGTCGGGGAACGCGCCGTACGAGTTTGTTATGGTGCAGTTTGTGTTTTTGACCCGGCAGGTAATCGGATCCTCCAGCGGGGTGCACCCGACCCGGGTGGCTATTTGTGATGATAATTAGGATATCACCGAATCTATAATTACAAAGCAATTATCATTAATATACATATCAATTATCCTTAATACCCCCCCGCAAGCGTTGCGTGGGGTGAAGACAAACGCGAAGCTTGGAACGAAGAAGCTCAAAAGCAGGTCGAGGCAGACTCTTGGTGAAAATATCTGCCAGCTGAAGATGAGATGGAACAAAACGCGTGGAAATCTTCCCAGAGGAAACTAGTTCACGAACAAAGTGATAGTCCAGATCAATGTGTTTTGCTCGTTTGTGAGCAACTGGATTCTGACTGATAAAAATAGCACTCTTGTTGTCATACAAGAGTTCAGGACGGTTGGAGATTTTTACCCGGAGCTCACCGAGAAGATTGGTGAGCCAAACAATTTCCGCCGCTGCATTTGCCATAGCACGGTATTCAGATTCACAACTCGAGCGAGCCACTGTAGGTTGTTTCTTTGCACTCCAAGAGATGAGATTTCCGCCAAGAAAGATTGAGTAACCGTACGTGGATCGTCTGGTTTCAATGCAACGGGCCCAATCAAAGATCGAGTACCCAATGACAAAGGAGACTGGATGCCGAATAAAGGATAAGCCAAAAAGTGGACTGCATTTTCACATAACGTAAAATTCTCTTAACAGCATTAAAATGATCATTTGTCGGTGAGTGAAGAAATTGACTAACAACATTCACAGCATACGATAAATCCGGGCGGGTAATAGTCAGGTACTGCAGAGCCCCAACTAAAGAGCGATATAAGGTGGGATCGTGGAACGGTGAGCCATCACTTACCAAAACCTCTCCAGCTGGCAAGGGGTGAAAACTGGTTTGGAATCCAATAGTTTTGCCCGTTCAAAAATGTCAAAGCATATTTTCTTTGCCAACAAAAAAGACCATCCGGCGTGTACGAGACCTCAAGACCAAGGAAATAGTTAAGACGCCCCAAATCCTTAATAGCAAATTCCTTATGCGTGGGTGCAATGAATGTTTTGAGCATGTCACCATCATTTCCTGTGACAATTATGTCATCTACGTATAAGAGTAGATAGAGAATAGAAGTACCTCGAATGAGATAGAACAAAGATGAGTCAGATCGACTCTGGCCAAATCCCAAGCTGAAGAGATATGTACTAAATCGTTGAAACCAAGCAAGAGGGGCTTGTTTCAGACCATACAATGCCTTCTTTAGACGACAAACATGATCAGGAAAACGTGGATCAACAAATCCCGGAGGTTGAGCCATGAAAATCGGTTTGTCAAGAAATCCATTGAGAAATGCATTCTTGACATCTAACTGATGCAACGACCAATTTGAGATCGCATTTTAACTCGAACGGGACTTGACAACTGGGCTGAATGTATGATGAAAATCAGCCCCGGGAACCTGAGTAAACCCCTGTGCCACAAGACGAGCTTTATGACGTTCAATAGTGTCATCGGAATGAAACTTGGTCCGAAAAACCCACTTCGAACCAACAATATTAGTACGTGGAGGACAAGGTACAAGATCCCACGTATTATTCTGACGTAGAGCATCGATCTCTTCCTGCATAGCAGACAACCATTCTGGAGATTTGGCAGCGGATTTAAAACCTCTAGGTTCAGAGCTAGCAGTCAGAGACGGAAAATCTTGCTAGAGGAGACGAGTCTAGCAAAAACGGCGCGGCGGAGGGGACCAGTCCGGCGGGCCTGACGACGCAGCAAGGGAAGCCGCGGTGGTCGTCCGAAATTTTAGGTACTAGAATCGGAGGCTTGATACCATGTGATGATAATTAGGATATCACCGTTAATGAGGTGGTGAGAGGATATTCCACTATATATAAGGATACAATTACAACAATCAAGACCAAGAATTAAGGAAATGTCAAACAGAATTAAATACAAGATCTAATCTATAATCACAAAGGAATTATCATTAATATACATATCAATTATCCTTAATACTATTGATAGGAAGATGATGAGCAATTTTGATATCATTTTTGGCCTGTGCGGGTGTTACTTTTGTGGCAAGGGATATTTATGTTTGGATAAATTAAATGGTTTGTTCGTTGGATCATTTGCAAGAAAATACTTATGTATAACCACCAACAATATTGTGTGAAGTGCCTTCAAAGTTGAATAAAATCGCAAACCACGTCTATACATTAGGGAGAGACACGCACAAATGATAGACGTACATGTATGTAGAACAAGATCTTGTTAAAATAATATGGATTACTTTTTCTTGCCAAAAAAAGTTATTAAATTTGTCATTCCATTCTAGAAAAGTTTCATATATATTAATTAATGGACGAGGTCTCGTGTACACTAGATGTATCGTGCAACTCAAGTGAATTTTTTAAACGTGCAATTTATTGCACTGAAATATGCAACGTGTTTGCATGTTTCAATGCAAACAAAATTACATGCTTCAATATAACAAGTTATGTATTCTAAAAGTACACTTGAATTGTATGATGCACCTGGTGCACAAGAAACTTACTCTAATTAATGATATCAGCGTTGGAGTTTGTGCAAGAAGGTCTGTAATTTGATAAATGAGATTTGTCTCTTAAATAAAACTGTTTGATAAAAATTTCTATATTAGCAAAATAAGGCTTTGCTTTGTGGATTAATAATTTCCAATCTTCTTTGTTGTTATTTGTTAATCTAAGTAATCTTTATCAGATTATTGTAAATATAAAGATCTTGAATTACGACTTTCATTAAAATATAGTGAATCGTCACTCGATACAAACCTCTCACCTCCGAAAATAGACTCGACTAACAATTTTTTCTTTCCTCTTTCTAGATTCATCAACCCATGTGGCAATTCAATTGTTTTCCATCATGCATTGCTTTACCAATATTTTACCATACTCATAATATGTATACTCCCTTCGTCTGTAGTGAATTAATGGTCAAATGATTAAATCCCAATCTTTTGATTTTTCATCAATTTAAATACATATTTTTTTGCTCTTCAAATTTAGCACACACTTTCACTTAATATTTAAAAAACTCCAATTCACTACTTTTGACAAGGTCTATCTGATATGGTCGGCGGAATTCACCTGTCATATTGACGTGTAACTATTAAAATAAAAAATATAAAAAATATCAATACTTGAAATTAAAAAACGCAGATTATAAAAACATATCTGGTCACTATTTTCTTATTTTAAGTGGTGATATTTTTATTTTATTTTAATATTTACACATCAGCAAGACAAGGGAATCCCGACGACCACATCTGACAAACCTTGTCGAAAATGGTGACCCGGAATGTTTTTAAGTATTAAGTGAAAATATATGCTAAATTTGAAGAGAGGAAAAAATATATACTGAAATTGATGAAAAACCAAAAGTATGTGCTAAATTTGATTATTTGGCCTTAATTAATTATTTGCCAAAAAATTCCGTCTCAAACTCAGTTGAATATTTTTATAAATAATAATAAAGTATTTTTTCTTTTAATACTCCTCAAACACCTCAATATTACATACATTTTCATTATTTTTTCAATATTAAAGTAAACTTTATCTTATTTAATTTAAACACATGTTACTACTTTACCATTTAACTCCCTCGAAAAGCAATTTTATCCCTTTTATAAACAACTTTTTTTTTAAACTCGTGCATACAGGACATATTCAATCAGTATTCTGATGGAGGGAATAAAATACTAACATATAATGCGGAACTCAGTAAACTCTATCCTAATTTTTAATTATTTTTTATTTTATGGAATGAAAAAGTTATAGTGGGACGTGCATAAAAAGAAGAGTAACACTCGTGTGAACCAGGTTCACACATAAACTCTATCACTATTAAATGTAAAAATTATCACTGTTATGCACAAAAACTTTCATTGTTTAAAAATATAAAGCATTTTCTAAACTGTGATTGTTTTTGTTCATAACAGTGATAGTTTTTATATATAATAGTGAGAGTTTTTGTATATAACAATGATACTTAAATAACCGAGTTTATAGCATGAACCAGATTTATACAAGTTTTTGTCTAAAAGGAAAGCGAGACAATTATAATGGGACGGAGGGAGTATATAACATATTTGTTACAATTTAATGACACGTAAAATAAGAAAGAAAAAACGCAATGGAATGGTGACATGCACAAGAAATCCCACAATAAAAGAAAACACTTTTTTCATAACAGTACATATATATACACTACAACAAGTGGTGAAGCAAATTTGGGTTAATTGGAGTTGTGAACAAACTTGGGATTAGTGGCAGCATATATAGAAGAGTTTACATCAGGTTTTAAGTGAGTGAGGAGATGTTGTATATCGGGACGCAAACCTTCAGCTGCTCTTCCGATAAGTGCCAGGACTTCGGCTCGAGGTTTGCTGCTTGCCTGCAGGGCTCCTCCTTGCCCTTCGTAATGGACAATATGATGCCTGAAGAAACAACCGAAATCAATTGATTAATTGCTCATTCAATATACACACATTATGAAAATAGTACGAGAGTTACGCGTATTACAAGAAATCTATTATATCAGCTATCTCTGAGGCCTCGATAGGCGCTGATGTTGGTTGTGAATTCCTTCCAAACACATCAGTCATTACGCTTAAGAGCACTGAAAGAGTCTGCGAGCCACAGCATGATGAAATGTAAATAGCAATTACAGTGCTTATTATGACATGTATGGCTGAAAAGGAAAAGGAAAATGCCAAAAGGAAAGTGTGATGTTTGGTAACAATGATGTAATACCTTATTGAAGAGGGAGTGAGCGTTGGCCAAACGGGGAAGCAAAGGGCCCATAATACGGAAAGCTATTCTCAGTCCGGCAATTGATGTCACAGGTTTCAAATGCTTAATCACCAGATGTGATCCCTCTAGCCACTCTAATGGCAGGTTACTGAAGAAAGCGTGCAGCAGTGCCACCACATTACCTATAATAAATGCCGTGTGTTCTAAAATCAAATATATTTTAATTTACTCATACACCTCAATTTTCCAAAATGTCTAGCTTTCATCATTTCCAATCAATTTTTGTCATCACATAATTGAGACCATTCAGTTTTGGCATTGTAAATAACTATATCCTTCATTTATTCAGGTACCAAAATGACAATATGGGCACAGCTGATCTTGCTACTTGAAAAACAAATAGGTTGCATTTGGATCATTTAAAATGAAAGGATTCCACATCCATCCAACTCAAAAGATGGTTAAATTTTCAAATCCATTTTAGAGATTCCCATCCTCAAACCTAATTAAGAGAGTTGTTTCAGCAACAGATAAATGAAATTTGAGTGTAGGCATACCAATGGCTGTGGAGGTATTGTCCTGAGCAGCCCATGTGGGATCTAATAAAGCATAGCAAACAGCTGATTCTAGTTCGGTGACCGATCTTTTCCCATCAGAAAGCCACCAACTCTCTTTTATTACACGTGCTGCCTCTATATAGAGTTGAATGTGAAATTCATGAGGAAGCTGAGCCAAAAGAAGACCACAAGCTTGGATCAACAAGCAAGATAACTGTTGGCATGTATAACCACTTCGCCAGACAAAGTTAGAGGTACATAATCCCGAGACCGAAGGAGTCCTAGTGGAATCAGTGCTCCCTCCAGATGGAGAAGTCGGGCCCACGCCTGTCGAATGTAATCCACTGCTGGATTGAACTAGAGTTGGTTGTATGTGAACAACAATTTGAACAAGTGATGACACAATCTGGGATGCAGTTATAGGAAGAGACAGGATTTCTATCACAGCTGTTTCAAGAATTAGCTGGGTGTATGTGCCCGGATCCTGGAGTTGATAGAACGGTTTTTGACTTTCTGGAGCTATTGTTGCCTTGTTATGAGGCATCCGTGAGGTTTTGGAAGAGTTGCATAATGGAGGAATTACATTGTTAACTAGACCCAGTAAAAGAGTTGCAAAATAATCCAATGGAGGACAGATTGATGCATTAGATGAGTTGATATGCTGAGGGAACGACTCGGAAAATGGAATCTGAAAAAAAAAATGCAAGTAAATTATTATAAAAACTAACCGAAAAAGCTATTTTTATAACTTGGGAGATGAAGAAAGAGTCACCTTTTTCACATCTAAAACAGTTAATATCCGGAGAATAAGTTTCCCAGGAAGATGACTGTAGAAATAGGCAAGTATATCGCGCACAAAAGTAAAATTTAAAGGATAGTAATGAAGGAATGCTGAATAATATTGTAGAACTCTGTCAGCAGCATCAATAGCGTCATTCTCGATTAGCCTATAAATGATTAAGGGAATAACTGGGAGCAATCTTGCAGCGATGTCATCAAAAAATGTCGGATACCTGTATCGTAATAGTGTCATGATATTAGATTAAATATGTTGTCTAAAAAGCAAGCTATCATATCATACTATAAGAGCATTGATAAAAAATGTAATTCTGTGAGATTTATATGTAGCAGTAATCATTCTTTTTAATTTTCGCTAAAACCCAGAAACTAGAACGTGATATCATCACCAAGTAAATTGCATGCTCGAAATAAAGGTGGTAGTGCAGAGCATATCACCTTTCCTTCCAGGATAGATGATTCCCAAGTGCCTTTTGCAATTCAACGCGCTTGAAAGGTCCAGAGAAAAGCCAATGCTCAGGCGGGCCACGATTCATAAGATACAGTTTCACTCGTTGTTGAAGCTCCTTGCTATCAAGTATGCTTATCTATCATTCAAAAAATTCATATGAGTTTTCGAAACAAAGGAAACCAAAAATAGAAGAAGTCTGAAGTTTCATATTTTAGGAGAAAACTTATGTGTTAACAGATAATATTTGTCCATCGTGCTCAGAACACAAAACAATGTTAATTTCAATACTCTATTAATGGATTATATAAACTGAATTGGCTACAGTAACTTATAGGAAACTTGCAGTTGAAGATAGAAGGTCCAATGAAACAATACTTTGATAATAAGGCAGCTATTAGCATTGCTAATAATCCGGTTCAGACCAAACATGTGGAAATCGATAGACAATTCGTCAAGGAGAAGCCTCAATGTGGTGCAGTTTGTTCACCCATTTATGCCGTATTCCCAACAGACAGCCGACATGTCTACGAATGATCTATTTAAGGGTTTTTTTTTGTACAGGCAAGTGGGGTTTGAGAGACATTTTTGACCCAACTTGAGAGGGAGTCTTTAATTTTTGAGATTATTATGAAGATCTTTTCTAGTTACCTGTATTACAGGAGTTTTTCTAGCATATTTTCCTTATTGTATTAGTCAACTGATTACCTTTTTAATGGGCAAAAAATTAGGGGTTAATAGCTTAGAGATTGCAAATCCTCTATATAGTGTTGTATTCAATGAACATGCAGCAAGTCATATTCTTCTATCAAACTTATAAATCTTAAAGAGAAAATCACGACATCCAAAGTAAAGAGAATAAATATCTACTAGCAACATTAATAGAGGAGACAAATATTTTAACATCACATTCCAAAACTAATAGTAAACCAACATACCACAATTCGCAAAGCATGTGGATCATCATCTCGGTCAATAAGTGCTAACAGTAATATGTCTAAAGGCAGTAGCTCATGGGTCCAAATGAAGAATGCGAGGTTGACACAAGTTTTCAGCATAAGATCCTGATAAGAGAATTAGAATCATTGAACAGTCACTATAAGCACATCGCATTAGCGAGTTAATATCAAGAACCGTCATGTAACTTAGGCCATGTCTAATTTTAGCTTCGTATTTTGTTACTTACTTTTTCAATTTTGATACTCACGGCTTCAACTTCGGTCCCAAAAGACCAAAATTAAGGAAAGTAAAAACATACACGACTAAAATTGGATACTAAAAAGGACCAAATTGACACCAAAAGTCATATGGACAAAAATTGGCAGCTAAAAGTACCAAAATTGAAAAAGTAACAAAATACGGAACTAAAATTGAAGGGTCTAAGTTATAGGACGATTTCTTGATATAAACTCACATTATCCTAGTACTAATAATAGCAAATAATGGAAATATGGAAATTGGGAATAAATTAACGGAAGGAGAGAAAGTACTTGCAAAGATCGTCCCCGCTGCAGTTCTAAGTTAAAGTGATGCAATAGGACATCCACCATGGTGTATATATTGGCAGTAACTTCTTCAGGGGAAAATTCTCTGAGGACACGTCCCTATATACCATCATGTAATCCATGCATAAATGGGTAATAAAATTATAATCAACTATATTTCATGATTAGAGAAACTTACAAGATGCAAACTGTTAATGCTCTCAGGATGGCTATACATCAGTATCCATGCACCAGCACAAAGATATTGGCGGTGTTGAGGAAAACTATGATTAATGTAAGTCATAACATATGTTGGCTCAGAAGATGTAGAAAGAAGTTGGGTGCATTGATTAATCACAGTAGTTTCTGCCTGCAAATTGCCATATACATTTCAAATTTAATACTCTTTCCGAACAATGGAAGAAATCATCAAACACAAAAAAAATGATTTTTAAATGATTCTATTTTTAATAAAAACAACAGATATCTACTGCTATCCAAAATTGCTTATCATCTTATTTTTCTTTAAATGTCTTTAATTAACTGCTGATCAAACAAATAATGTTATAATGCAAGCAATCCAATATAAACAAAAATAACGGTCAACTTTTAAGCACAAGATGAAGAATTCTTCATTTAATAGGCTGCTGCTGGAGTAAATTAAAAAAAATTGGTTCTGTATCTATTGGGTGTTGGTGATTTTAGTCCCACGCGAATCAATTTCTCAATTAAGGTTGCAAGATTTTCTAAATTTTCTCAATTAAGTCTCATAACTTTTAAATGATGCAATTTTATTTCTATATTGACAAGGTTGCAGGATTTTTGCAAGTGCCGCCCACGTGAGCTGCCGAAATTCCATGTAGCAACCAGGCTAATTACTTGGTTTCCTTTACGTGGGACAGCCGCACAAAGCGACCCCACATATTAATTTCATTTTAAAAAATCACAGATCAATTATCATCCTAAAACAAAATATTGTCCCGTATATTAAGTACCTGCTGCCATGCCTGAATCGCCAAACCCCTTTTATCTATGCGGCCAGCCAAGGCATCACGCAATATAGGAGGGAAATGGCGAAGAGTCTTCTCAGACCATGCGTGCTGACTGGTGGCGAGTATCTGTTCCAACATAGTTTGGAGGTACAGCAGATGTTCAACCTCTGCAATCCCACGAGTTTTAATAATGATGGCAAGAGTAGTTACTGTAATCCGATTTACAGTTTCTGTAAACTCGGTTGGACCCTGAATTCACAAGCACAAAAGTAAGTCTGACCTCATATGCAAATCCATTCTATTAAAGTATGAATAAGATAAACTAATATTGTGTTCCACCTTCCCATCCCTCTTAACATAGAAAAATTCTCTCATTGACAATATAAGATTCATGCATAAATTTTCAGCCAGCCTAAAAGCGCGATGATCTCCACGTTTTCCTTTCAGTGAAGCGATTATTTTTGTGACATCGTGAATCAAGCCTTTGTTCTTCCCTTGGTACCTAGGAAGAAACATAAAGATAACAAGCATTTATCACTATCTCCATTTATATGCATGATGAACCAACTCATAGATTACGCAACAAACAAAAAAGAGACCATCAAAACAGAGTTTTCCACCTGTAGAGCGACAGCAAACGGTAGTTCAGAATTTCAAACACCAAAATTGAAGCAGCAGGTTTGATTGATGTGTTTTTCTGTGACAGTAACTGAAATTGAGTTTGAAGACAAACCTAGTAAGTGCTAATACCTCTAGAAAATAAAGGTAGAATGAAATTAGATTAAAAAATGGCATTATGCATCATTCTGAAGAACACATGTTTATAAAAACACACATTTTTACGGAGTGGGGAGAAAAGCTACCGTCATGAGAGAACGAAATAACGCATGAGGTGAAATGAGCATAACTCGAACATATGTTTCAACCATTGCAATGCTGGGCACAACCTATTAAGCCATTAAACAGTGTATGTATCGTCATGTGAAAAGGAATCAAATCAAAGGAAAGTAATCATCAATCAAGGATGACTTGATATGGAATTAACTGAAATTACTCATTTTCAAAAGATGATCAAACATACAGCAGGAATTTGTACGATAAGACTAGAAAGTAATGCCTTCACTTTTTTACCTGTCCAGAAAACATGGACTCTTCCATCTGATATGCCAGTTTCAAACATAGATTTATGGAAAACCCTGATAACAATGATACTGGCAATGGGCTAACTTCCTGCATCACCATTAACCTCTCACCCTGCTGTATGTTTGGACCAGGTAATATCTCTGTGACTCCAGCAGAGTTTAACCAGTTCATAACTGTTTCACAAGCAGGCTGGGCCATGGTATACGACACAACCCAAAACATCCCAATTGACCTTTCATCCATATTCATATAGTCCATGATGCGTTCACCTAAAATTTCAAGTCAATTCTAAAGTTTTTAAGCAATAATTACTGAAAATAATAATAATTGATTCCAGAAGAGAACATTAATTGTGGAAGGTAAAATCTATGGCACTTCAATATAAATCAACAATTAAGTGATCACTATAAAGTAATTAGCATTTTTGTTTGAGGTAATTACACTTAAACATCGAAACTACCACCACTGTTTTATTTTACCTACCAAATATTTGGCATGTCAATTTCAAGGGTGAAACCATTTGCCAAAATAATGAGCCGCATAAACTTCATAAATTTCAAACATTGTGAAATCTTTTAAAATTTTCTGTTACTAAATTGTATAATTGCACACAGTTCACTTTTTCATTTCACATTTACCAAAAAAAAAAATCTAACCGATATTACAATTGAATAAAGTATTAACTAGATTTAGTTTTGGTAAGATGCACGCATATGCATGTTTTATAGTAAAGTGGCAAAAGTGAAAATATTTACGAAATTCAGGTGACAAGTGGAAAATCTTTTCAATTGAATATTTTACTAGTGGCCAATAGGTGGCAAAGCACAAAATTCATATAGTTCTATTGTTGAAGGGCAATGAAACAGTGATAAAATCTAATAAAGCTCAAAATGTGGATGCTTTTCTTATACTGAAACGACCAAGTGATTTCTGTTAGCACCCTAGCTAGGATAGTCATGTGGTGTAAGCAACATATAATTGAAACTGATAGTACGTTACAAAGTATCCTAGTAAGTGATATTACTAAGATGACTACCTTATCAAAGTAGGATAAGTACCTTTGCTAACTTGCCTCCACCATTCATCAATTTGCTTTCCCTTTTGAAGCTGCTCATTGTTCAAATATTCTCTGGTTGATGTATTTAATGACCAGATACGCAAATTCTGGCAACTGCTAATGAAATCCAGCAAGATACTTTGGGGGTTATTAGGGTCAGAACTTCTGTCTTCTTTATGGAATGAAAGAATTTTTCTTGTTGTTTCCACCTACCAGCATATTTTATATAAAAAGAATCAAGATTTAAATACTCACTGATTTCAAATCCACGTAAATTAAGAAGAGCTTAGAGGATTAAAAATTCAAATCACTGGATTTCTAATAGGCAAATTAGAGTGGATCTCAAATCCGTATCAATCCAAAATCCACCAATGGGTTTGCTGATATGGATTTTAACCTTAAGTATTAGAAAAGGCTAATATGAAATTTTAAACAATAAATCCTAATGGGAAGAAAATGATGAAAAATTGAGAGAAAAGTAACCGTCTTCATAATATTTTATATACAGCTGCATTACATCAGGAAGGAAAACATTATAATCACGGTATTTAAAACCTCTAATTCTCAACTCATAGATCGAGATTTCTAATGCCGGACATTTACTTATCATACAATAAAGGAAATCTAATTTCTTTCACAGTTCAAAACCACATAAACTCCTAAATTATGAAGAGAGAAAGGAAGATGAGAGGGGACAGAAACGTGAAAGACTACCTTTCTTGAGTCTGTATTTAGAGCACTCATCATAAGTTCAACACGGATGATTTGTGCAAGCAACCATGTAACATGATTTGTCCTAAGAATATGCTGATCACCATCTTGAAGTCTATAAACTAGCTTGTCAACAAAATCAACAAAATCAATGCATCCATGTTTTGAAAGGAAAAAGAACACATCTGCAAAGATAAGCCACTCTTGCCAACAGTTTGTCTCTGCAAGTTAACAATATGAAAAGAGATGAGAAATTAACAAAAGGCAAACAATATTAAAGCCTCAGCCTGATGATGTGTTAATTTCCAACTTTACACGAGATCATATAAAGTAGTGCTAAGATATAAAACATACAAGATGGATATACATTAGAACCACTATAAACAGCCATCAGCCTCATCCAAGAAATCTTATCATGTATTTATAAAGTAGAAATAGCATGAGGTTCTGGGAAAAGAAGTGTACTCCAGAACTGCCAAATCATCCAATCAAGGTTAGATATCAGCATCTTTATTTTTGGGGAGGGGGCTAGACAGATATTAATATATTAATAAGCTTTTCCAAAAATAGTGAAACAAAATGCATCTGGGAATAGTAAATAAAAGTAGTCAGGAAACTGAAGTACAAAATCCAATGATGATGTTTATTTTGAGTTTTAAAAATCAGGATTTTGGTTGTATATTTAAAACTGGTTCTAGTTCAGGATTTTAAAAACCGGTTTCAAAAAAGCACCCCATACAACACCTATAAACCTACTATCGCACTTTTCAATACAATTAATTCTTCTCCTAACACTTAACATATTGAAATCATAACCTACATCATCCAATCATTACAATTACACTCAACAACAATATAATAATACAACTTCATTGACTCTTGCACATTGATTTGACATAAAGTTACATCTCACCGTACTCAAAAATCCAAAAGAAACAGACACCTTACTATTTATCAGGATTTCAAAATCCCCTAGATTTCAAAAAACCGGTTTTAAAAGTCACTTAAAACCCAACACAATCTTCATCTAAGCAATATTTAAAAAACGAATCTTGCCTGAATTTGTCAACTTGAGTAATTCCACGATCCTATCAATTGTTGCCTCGCTAATCATGTCAGATGTAAAAACAGCACCTGGAGTAGGTGGTTGTGCATGAACCCTATGGCAGGGTGCTAAAAGTAGCACACGTCTCCACCAATCTGGAGATGGAGTGTTGCGGAACGAATGTCTCAAACACCGCAATGCTCGCTCCCAGTCAAGACTTCCTCTCTGAATCGATGCTGCAAGTTCCTATGATAATAAACAAACTAGTCTAACAAATACTATCATAGATATTATAATCTTAATTACAGCTAGCCTCATTATACCATGGAAACCACTCAGATATTAATATCTCCAACAGATTAAATATCAATTTCTTAATAATCCAGAAAGCCTGGCAGATCATTTAATGGCTCTGAAAGAAGGAAAAGAACAACATTATTATATTTCTGTGCTCTCTCTTGATTACTTAGCTTAAATATTTAGGAACCTCAGATTCACAATGGCTGATCTTTGTTTCTTGCAATATATTTAAGGAAAAATAGTTTTCCTAGTCCTGTAAGTGTCATCTATTTCAATTTCAGTCCCGTAGACTTCCATGAATTAAAAATAGTCATGTAACTTCAAATTTTTTACATTTTGCTCTGGTAACTGAATGTAGAGGTGAAATGTCCAATTGGAGCTGACATGGCAGAGTCTGATTCATCCACGTGGCAAAGTCCAATTGGTCAACCGGATGTTTCACCTCCTATAGCCAGTTACCGGACCAAAATGTCGAAAAAGTGAAAATTAGAAGACTATTTTCAATTTGTGCGAGTCAACAGGACTGAAATCAAAATGTGGTAACTTATAGGACTAAAAAAATATTTTCCCTATATTTAATCTCAAAATAGGTAACGGAACATGGCATACCTCTCCATGCAAGGGTTCTCCAAGCACACTTGGATATGTGATTGGTGAATATCTCATGTTAGTCACAGTTTCACCAGACGTATTGGTAGTGGCCTGAGGTAAAAGTCGAGGGGTACCAAATGTAGGGCAGTGGAGATGTTGATCCAACATTTGCATGTGTATTGCCATCATATCTCTCCTCCTGTGAATTTCCAAGATAAGGGTGAAGAGCGCCTCATCATCTGGTATGTTATCAATAAATTGCAACCCACTTCGTATTAATTCATAAAACGGTACACGGCATTTATTATCATCAACTAACAGCCAAATCACATCTAAACAATTGTGTAGCCATTCGATCAGGGCCTTGTCGGGCTTCCAGAATTGTGCACTGTCAAACTCATCAAGACCTTGCTGTTTTTTATCCCAATTGACAAGCCAATTCATCATGTGGTTAAAGATATCAGCACATGTGACCGGCAATACATTAGAGTCGAGGCCTATCAAAATTATCTTGCAGGAAATTTGACGTAAGCTGCTAATAATATTTTCCGTCCTTGCTGATTGTTGACCAAAGGAAATAACATCATTAGACTTCATGGGAGATAAAGATGATGGCTCAGCTGCTGGGGATCCAATACCATGAATCGAAGGCAAGGGGGATGCGGGATTCGATGACTGAAAATTAGTGGAATTGGGAACAGCATTTGAAGGTGGGAGAACGACTGACTGTGATGAAGTTGCTTGATTACCATGTTGACCAACAGGGGTTTCTGCAGAAGAAACTGCAGAAAGAAGAGAGGGCAAGAATGCATCCCAGTTTATATACCCGATACTGCACAAACTACGCAAAGCAAAGAGCAAGAACTCTGCCCTGGGAGCATGACTACAGCATTGAATAACCAGAGATATTAGGACAGACTCCGTTACACCACGCAGTTGATCCTGGTCCTGCAGGGAAAAAAGAGAAATATTATCAACCAATCAAAGACCTTAAATTAAAGGGATAATATCAAATCAGGGTCTGAAAGTTTGTAAACCTATCAATTTAGGGCCTAAAAGATTTTTCATGTCGATTCAGGACCTGAAAAAATAGAAATTATCAATTTAGGACTCATAAGCATTAAGCCCATGTTTGACATCTAATTGTTTATATCTTTCTTTATTTATTTACATAAACAAATTAATAATATTTTCCATACCTACTTTCTTTCTTATTTTTTTCCAGTCGGTTATCTTTTCATTTTTTTGGAATTGTGATTTATAAAAACTGTTGGGTAACTAGGAATTATAAGACGTCAAACATGTCTTAAATGTGTGAGCCCTAAAATTGATGGATTATATCTTTCAGGTTCCCGGTTGATAGTTTTCTATTTTTCAGGTCCTGAATCGACAGGAAAAACAGGCCCTATATTAATGTTTTTACTAATTTTCAGGTCCTGAATTGATAAAACTCCTACATTTATATATATAATTGAAGTTTACAAGAGTTATCAAAGTTTACCGGAAATTGACTCCGTATCTGCTCAAAATCAAAGAGAAATTGTTCGTTGGGAGGAGGGAGCTCTCTGTTAATAGCAGTAACTCGCTTCTGTGCTTTATTCCTGTATTTTATTTAACCAATATAATTTTTGTATTGATGAAAAAAAGGGAAAATATTTTATTGAAAAATTAAATAAGAACATATAAATATTGGACAAGATATCCCTCTTAACCGGTTAACCCTCAAACACCTGAACATAAAAACATCAAAGAGCTAGGCTCCATTCCCTATCCAAATCTGAAATATACAAGTGCCTGAAAATTCTTTTGCTTTTGGACCCATAAAGATATCCAAAAAAAAAATCTCATGCTGATATATTCATCAGATGATAAATTCACTTGGTAAACCATAAGCCACCCTAAAACTTATCAAATATATTTATCAGGGGAACAATTCACATGGAAACCATAAGTCACTCTAAAACTTAGGGATTATACCTAAGGGAAATTATTCACATGGCAAAACATACGTGTAAGGTGACATGAGTGCTGCATTACAAATAAAATTTAGAGTGAGAGAAGGCAAAATAATTGGTAGTGCACCAATTTCTCTATCACGTAAAGTGTAACAATGTAGTCTTCCATCAACTAGTTAGCGAAAAAAAGAAAATGGAAAAAGCTTACAATAACTTTTTAAATTTACTGGAAAAAGTAACAACAACAAAGAAGTTAATTTCAGCACTTCTGGGATTTAAAATCCCCACATATAACATCTCTATTTTAAGAATATATATATGTATAGATATATAATTATACATTTATATGGAAAACAATGGAATTTTGTTAGTCTCTTTTCGCGCATTATTGCTAATGCTTCTCATATCAGCAGTGACTATCTCTTGTGTTTATAGTCTTGATCAATGTTAGTGACCCAGAGAAAAGAAGACATCTGTGTGCAAAAGTGGGAGCCTGAAAACAGCTTATACATTATTTTTCGATTGGCAAAACCTTTCTATGAAATAAAGTATTCGGTTGAAGGCCTCAATTTATCATTTGCCATATAACATTAGTTACAATCATTATTTTCAAATGCCAAATATCAAGATATCAATTTCCTCATTTCACCCTGTAGTGATTAACTAAACAGTTTTGGCATAGCTTTAAAGCAACAAAAAATTATCCAGAATAACAAAGAAGGACGGTGGATTTTCATAACTAAAAATTATTCTTGGTATAACTCGCTAACAATCGAACCGCAAGAAAATATAAATAGAAAATAAATAATTTATTAAAAAGGGGGAAATTTCAGGAAGTAACTCGCGGAGGTTCTCTAACTAATTCGTCTGATTTCTGCCGGGAGTTTCTCTGCAGAGGTGAAAAGAAACGAAAAAATTGAGTCGAGAGTATAATCCAATTAGAGGAAGTTTAAAAGCAATAAAGAAAGGGGAATAACGCACGCCTAAATACAGATTGAAGAGGTCGAGAATGGGGGAGCGGGCCGGGTGGAAATGGTGGGAACGCGATGAGGAGGAAGAAGAAGCTCGCTGTTGCTGCTGAATTGGCGGCGGCGCGTTGTGTAATTGTTGATCCATCTCCGTCGTCAATGGCTGGGCCGGTAGGCCTGGAGTCGGAGCCCTCTGCATCATTTCATAAGCATAAACTCAAACCAGCTGCCACGAGGTTTTGAGGTTTTAAGCTTTTAAGGCGTGTTTCCTTTGAGGGATAAATTTGAATTGGGATAAATAATTCAGGTATTTTGTTTACAATAAAAGCTTTTGTGACTCAGAGGAAATTTTATTTCTTTAAATATTTAAACGCACTACTACTACTACTACTATTATTATTATTATTATTATTATTATTATTATTATTAATGTATATGCATTATCGTTAATAAATATAATAATAATATTTATATATAATAGTGATAGAGTTTATTGTAAATTTCAAGTTCACAAAATTCTACTCAATTGTTTATTTGGTTAGTTGAAAAAGTTTATTCCCTTCGTCCCCTTTTTAGTTGAACATATGTATAAAAAGTTTGTCCCTTATTTAGTTTAATAGTTTTTTTAAATGATAATAAAGTTATTTTATTTTATTTTTATAAAATTCCTTCAAACATCTCAATGTTAATTTTAGCTCTTTTTATTTACATACATATTATTACTTTATCATTCAACTCTCATCAAAAAGTAATTTTATCTCTTTTAATAACTAAACAATTCATGTATTAAAACTCATGCAAATTGAAAATATTCAAACAAAAAGAGAACTGGGAGAGTACTATTTTTCTTGTCAAAAAAGAGTTAATATTTATTCAATTAGACTTTTATTGATTATTAAAAGTGAGATATACCATCGAGCCAAAGAGAAAGTTGACATACACCCAAACATTAGGTGTACACAAAAGAAGGAAAAATGTGATAAGCCTGCGGTGACAATGTTAGCCATAACATTTGCTTAATAAAAATTTTTTTAATATCAGGTAAAAAGTATTTTATTAGAAATAGCTAAGACTAGCTCTAAGAATATGTACAAGGATTTACACAAATTTACAGTTATAAAACTGACAATGGTTTATCTATCCAAGACACAAGAGATGCATTATAATGAATATAATTCTTCACCAAGCACCAACTCCAAAGACGCCCTTTAATTTCTTCTAAGATTTTTGACGCGCTGAACTCCTAGTTTTCATATATCAACTTATTCCTCGCCTTCCAGATGGTCCAAATTACGCATTCTCATAAGCAAACAACAAATCTAGAACTTCTTTTACCACTAATGATTCCCGAGTTTGAGAGGAAGTGATATCTTACCCGGAAATTAGAAGCACATGAGATTCCAAGCCACGAATAACAACCATTCCAAATAGCGTTAACGCCTGGACAATGTATGAAAATTTGGTCCACCAATTCATCATGTGTGCCGCAGATGGCACATTTTGTCGTCCGATGAAATAATCCTCATTTTCTCCAGATTTTTCCTCGTAGGAAGCCTATCCCATAGAGTACGCCACATCATCGCTGCCACCTTGAGTGGGACAATCTTGTTCCAAGCCATCTGAAATTATGGTTTCGTGATACGGGAAGTGGAGCTTATCTCATCCTTTAAGATCAAGCACTCATAAGCTGTTGGTCCCGGTGAAAACGAGTCTTACACGTGTATGGGGGGGGGAATACACGTGTTCAGTATTTTAAAACTTTTTTCTTCGAGGTCACTTTTGGGTCGATAATCCTCAAGGTTAGGTTCGAAAAGCACAGATTACTCGAATCAAAGTCTCATCGAGACAAAGGATCCCGAAATGCTTTCAGATATCTCGAGATAATCCCAACCGAGTCCTCGAAGTGTCGAGATCCCGAAGTTGCTTGGATCGATAACTAACTTCATCAATCCTCGTAAGAGAGTTCGGTTTAGTAACTATCTGTTCTAGCCACTTTCGACCGTGCGGAATGGTTGGCCCTTAGTTTATACTGCTTTTAAGCTTTCTTCAAAACCTTCCCTTATGAAATAGTGATTAGGTGATTCACTTATGCAACTTCAGCCGATTGATTCCAACCAATATCGCTGAAAAGTATGCTTTAAATCAAGTTAATGCACCGCTTATGATGATAAGGAAAGCAATAAAGAACACAAAGAAGTTATAGTGGTTCGTAGACTCAAGCTCCTACATCCACTCTCCCCGACTCTTCGAGAGAAATTCACTATCAACTTCGAGCTTTTCGACTACCTCGTAGTTTACTTACTCAACTCGCCCTGAAGTTTTCTCGACTTACTCCACGAGTTTACTTACTCAACCCGACCTTGAGTTTTCGACTACCTCCGTAGTTTACTTTACTCAATCACACACAAGCTTCGTGACTACCTCTCAGAGCTTACTAACTTCTTCTCTAGAGTTTTCTCGACTACTCCGCAGTTTACTAACTCTTTACAACTCTACTCACCAACAAACACACTCCAACTACCTTCACAAGGGTTTGGGGTTTCTTGGTTGGTTTCAACTAGGATGAGATATCCTTTACAATGAAGCACAATGCAAAGGGTTAGGATATCTCGACTAAGCTTTGATAAATCTTATCAAGCTAGGCTTAGTAAAGTGAGCTCTCTTCAATATAGAAGCACTTGGGAAATTCAAGGTATTTCGAGTGCTTTAACTTTTGCAAGAATAAGTTTGAGCTCTTGAGTTGCGATAAAATTTCCGTAACCTTACAATGTAGAAGGTCACCAAGATTTATAGGCATACACCAAGGTTACTCTTGAAAACTATCCGTTGGAGAGATAAATAGTTCCCTCTTATGGTGTGTGAGAAACGGCTATATTTAGAGTTTGATACTCCCTAACACGCTTTTAGGCAATAGCCTTTTATGTAGCCGGCCTTCACTTTTTGCGATCGAACTTTTCGTACATCCGACATCTTTTTTCAATGCTTGTCACCGCTGTCGGTTAATCAAGATGGTACGTTGTCGTTTTCTTTTTGACTTTTTGTTCTTCGCTTAAAGGTAGACACCTTCAACGGCTCTTTTTGGTTACAAACTCAGTTTTGATATAACCTTAACAACACTTCCGACTTAGTTCCTTTTGTCCGTCGATTTGAATGTCTTGGCAATATCTAATCTTTCTAAGGCATCGCGTTTTTTCTCAAGATTGCATCCTTCGATAGATATATTCATTGCCTCTAACATTCAGTGTTCATCTCGAGCAATCAAGACATTATCGAAGTCTTCATGAGTTCTTTGTGCTTTCGATAATCTTGATCTTGATTTCTCCTCTTGACCTTGCGAATTGAGTCTTCGAGTCTTGTGGTCTTCGAGTCTTCGAGTCTTCTCGAGTCTTTAGATTTATCTTGATCGATATATCGAAGTCTTCATGTTTGAGTCTTCGCCTCTCGATTTCATCGAGACTTCAAGATCTTCTTAAACATATTGAAGTTCTTCGAGTCTTCGAACTTATCCCGAACTATATCTCACGACTATACATTTTGCGTATAACATCCCGAATACTCTAAAAACTGAATCCTGACTCATTTACCAAGATCATTACTGAACATGTCATACTCAGGGGTTTTGGGATCTTAATCAAAATCATATAATCTTTTATTAAATTCATCTCCCAACATAAGCAAATTTAGTGTTATATTTTCCATATGAGGTAAGTTTCCACTGCCATGTATCTTTCTTGTTTTCCTCAAGCTTGTACCTGCTTAACAAGTTCAAAAGTTTATGAAAAATAGACAACTCGTGCTCAAACAACCCCCTCCTCCAATCCCAATTCCACTCCCAAGACCCCCCAACCCACTGCCCCAAATCTGAAATTCTGCACATTTTATTACTATACAAATTAAACAACCGAGACTCAACTTCGACTCCCCTACCAAACCTCTTTCCAAAAATATGTATCCCTCCCATTCCCAAATCTTTTGACCTAGCATTCTCACGAAACCAAACACCCTCGAACCGAGACCTACCACGTCTCTCCACCAACTTGACTAACTCGAGCTCCTCACACCTAAAGAGAAACCTTCCTCACACACCCTCAAGACCCATGAGAAGACGAAATAACTGTTGCCCACAAACAATTTGAACTAAGTACTATTAGGTCCAATATCCATCCTAATATAACTCATAGGTCCAACTCACTTTTAAAATAACTCATAGGTCCAAAATATACCCTAAAGACCCTAAAATACCCTTCCCTCATTAAATATTCCCACCCCACTCACTCAACCCTCGACAAGTTAAAAACCCCACCCTAAAATCTGCTTTGCAACCGCCGCCCACCCATCTTCTTCTCCGGCGCCATCTTCTTCTCCGTCGACGTCGCTGCTACCACTTTAATCTCTCTGTTGCCACCGCTTTAATCTCTGATGTCGCCGCCCCCATACCTCAACCATCTTGCAACTAGTCACCGCCCTCACCACTCTAAAATCTGCCCGCCCCACACCACAAAGATGACGATGGCGACACCCCCCTCCACCAAATCGATATATAGTCGGCGGCATAATTTTTTTGTTGTTTGAGTTGTAGGTTTTTTTTTTCACATCTATTTTTTTTTTATTAAACTGATCTTGTTTCTCGATTTTTTGAACAAAGCAAATCTTGTTTGGGGATAATGGGCCAGATCTGTGAGTGAGGTAAATATTTATAGGACTGTTGGGAAATCATTTTGAATTAGGTTTGTGAATAGTGACTAATTGTTTCTACCGAGTAGAAAGGTTAGGAACTGATCAAATGTTTTAATTAAGAGCATTTATCAAAATTATAATGCATATTAGAATTTCGCTTTTAAAATGTCAAATTGCAAAAAAATCATATACATTTGTGTTGTGATTAGACATGACGAAATTTGTTGGGGATCGACCCCCATGCTGATTTGAATCTACTGAATTTTATTTTTTTTGTTGAATTCTGAGTTCCTTTGATTTTCTAGGTTCATTTGGTGTTGAGTTCCTTATAATTCATAAGGATGAAGAGGGCGGTGATGAAAGATGTTGGAAGGGAATTGAAGATGAAGATGAACATGTTCATCACAAAATGATGAACATATGCACAAATTGTGATGAACATGTTCATGTTGAAATGAAGACGAAGATATATAATTTTTGGGATTTTAGATATGTAAATTTATGTAATTTTTGGTATTTTATATTGGTGAATTTTTCAATTTGTTATATAATTTTTTGTTGTAATGTTTTTTAATGAAAATAAATAAATAAATAATCATTCTTGAAGATGAACATTCTTCTGCTAAGAATTCATTTTATATAACAATGTTATAATTTACAATTTTTTTTATGGAAAGGATGGCAGAACTTGAAATGTGAAATATGATATTGTAAATAAAATAGTTTTTTTATGGGAAGAATGTCAGGAAATGTGAAATGTGAGATGAGAGAGAGAAGGGAGAGATGCATTCTTTCTTCAGCAAAATAAGGGCATAGAAGTCTTTTTAGAAGGATTTTTTGGACCTAAGAGTAATAATAAAATAGGGATTGACCTACTAGTAATATAGACTTAGGATTTTGACCTTAAAGTAACTCACTCAAACAATTTTGATTCCCCAAATATCTTCATAACCAATTACGCATAAGTACTAAGAAAATTTGGATTTCGAAGTAACTTACGCACATCCTTGACTATGGTTTCCAAATATTCATGCCGATGCGGAGCTACTTGTACGGGAAACTCAGATGTCAGGTAAACATAGACCTGCTCATACCCACAATCTACACAGAACATCAAATCTTAATGGAGGGCTAGGAGCTCCCGAGCAAGAATGGAGTGGGTTTTGATACAGGTATTGAACTTGCTAACAGGAATTGTTAGTCATGGTCCTTGAACGACGAAAAAAGTTACTGCTGTTTAATCAATGAGAAATTGGGAATGTCCCTTTTTATACATAGATGGGAACTTTGTTCTTTTCATGTTTTTTATGATAAAATGTATGTCTATATTACCCTTATTACACTTTTATATATCTAAATAATTAAATGATTTTTTGCCTAATATTTGTAAATATTAAAAACTTACTTGGATAACCAGTTATAGTGTTTGGTTGAGCTGGACACACTGGGCAACCCGAAACCCGGTTCGCAGATAGGCTTGGCAACGGGGCGGGGTTGGGGGACAACTCCTCATCCCCATCCCCATCCCCGTGAAATTCAGTATGGGGTGAGGAATCCCAAATGGGCTGCCTCGAAAAAATTGGCCCCATTTCCGCCTCCCACGGTATTTTTTCGCCCTTTGTAGCCACTTTTTTCTTAATGTAATTTTATTGATTAAATTTACAGATTCCTTAGAAAGTGAAAAGAGGGTCTGATACTGGTATATTTACTCTCAAAGATGAATTGGGTGGTGGTGGACAGGGGTTGGTGCTGGGGGTATGGGGGTTGTATGCCCCCATTCACTTCAAACAAAAGGGAGAGCTCGAGAAGCAAACCATGGTTTACAAGTACTTGATGGTTGGCCTACCAGTTCCACTGTGACCTGCGTATATATATATATATATATATATATATAGTATTATAAAATCGGTGCCTCATGAATGGGGCCGATCCTCGCCTGACCCCGCCTTTCGGGGACAAATTTTTTTCCATCCCCGCCCCGCGAGAAATATTTGCAGGGATTCCCCGCCCCGTCCGGGCCGGATCCCCTCGAGGAACGGGGATTCCCCACCCCACTGCACATCCCAATTTTCATAGCACTTTTTTTAAGGCAATTTTAAAAGAAAAATATCCAAAATTTTTTTATAACTAAATAAAAATAATGCATTTTAAAATTTTCAAAGTTTGCAGCGAAAGCGATTAACATTAATAATTTCAAAAAAATATCTTAACTACTAAAAATTCTATTAAATTGTCTCAATGCTAGACATAACCCCTTTAAAATAAAATAATATGACCCAATGCTACTGAAAGTAATGTTAAAACCCAATTCTCAATATTCAAGTGAAGCAAGAAATATGCAATGAAATAGTTTGCTTAAGAAAATGCAAAATAATGTCTCGAGGCAATCCATCTACCCTCCACCGCACTCCATAATTACTCTGCAAAATGTTAAGGATTGAGATGAGCAAAACAACTAGCTCAGTGGGATTCCCTCACAATGTTATAATCAAATATAACACATAAATAAAATCATAAACTCACATAACATGCACCATAATCAATATAACGAGTCAAGGATCTTTTCCATCTTGAGTCGTATTGGTCAATCTGTATACGGTGGAGTTGCGTCCAAGGATCTTTTCCATCCTGGACCGAAGTCCCCGCAAGTTACAACGATCTTTTCCATCGAGTAACCAAATAAATCAATATAACATATCCACGTAAAACATGTAGCAAGCAACAATTAAATTCACATGAATATTCAAAGATAACAAAGCAAGTAAAAATCCCACCTCAAGTTTTGATTAACCTCGTAGACACGTAAATTGGCTTAAGGCGTAAAATCCTCATCACCTAAAATTAATTAAAAATTAACATCTTAGAATTTATTAAACAGATGAAAACCTAGTAATTTTAAATCTAGTAATCTTAATAATTGATCTTCTCCCTTACATTCTCCACCACTTCAATTGTTTTCTTCAACATCTCGGATCCTAGTAACTTTCTTTCTCCAACCTCATCCCAATACAATGGTGAGCGACACTTTCTCCCGTATAACGCCTCATAAGGAGCCATTCCAATAGTCGTCTGAAAACTATTATTATAAGCAAACTCAACCAAAGGTAAATAGTATTCCCAACTATTGTTCAACTCAAGTACGCACGCTCTCAACATATCCTCCAAAGTCTGAATCGTTCTCTCTGATTGCCCATCAGATTGCGGATGATAAGTTGTAGTGAAATTCAACTTAGTTCCCATAGCTATCTGTAAGCTCTTCCAAAATCCCGACGTAAACCGCGTACCTCTATTGGACACAATAGAAACTGGTACTCCATGCAACCTCACAATCTCCCGAATATAGGTCTGTGCATACTGCTCCATCTTAAAAGTAGTCTTCACTTGAAGAAAATGTGCAGATTTGGTTAATCGATCCACAATAACCCAAACTGCATTATTTCCTTTAACCGTTCTTGGCAGTCCCGTAACAAAATCCATTAAAAGGACTAATTAGTGGCCTGACTGAACACCATGTCCGATCAACGAGCTAGATCGAGTTTGGGGTGAGCATCGCCCTTGGGGGTTCGAGGCTCCTACCAAAAGGTGAGCTCCATTAAAGCTGATTCATCTCGACAACCTAGAGATCCATCTACTTGAGATAGGTGAGCCCCGACCTTTGCATGCAAGAATCAAACCATGTGAGACGACACAACAACAAGACACAAATGTACAAGCATTTAATGAAAGTAGGCGACACATTTAATGTGGGCATGTGCATGCGCGACATTGTGATTAGTCCGAGTCTCTACAACCTATTAACTATACAACAAAAAAAACACAAGAACCTAACTTTTAATGCCATTATATTGTTCATGCGAATTGGATCAGTTGCACCGACACCTTATGAGTATCTCGCTATTACACCGTGTTAATTTTTAGAAGAATTAAATTATTATAAAACTGAATTTGTCAAAAATGTTCAAACTCTTGTTATATGCTCTAAGACATGCCTTGACAGACCTAGGATTCTGAAATTGTGAAATTAGGGTACAAATATTAGATAATTAATTAATATTAATTCATACATGTATATTCTCTTTTATTTATGAGTACATAAATGATTAGGACGAAGGAGACTTACAAATATGGGAAGCTGAACAAAAATCATAAAGAAACTCATCCTGCAAAAGAGGTCAAAAGGCCCAAGCCCAACAATGGCACGAGAAAAATGAGAAATTGACCTGATTAAAATATAATACAACTAAGTCAATCAAACCATTCTAAAAAGACTAATTTATTTCGAAAATGCAATTATTAATACGAAAAAAATAACAGACGCTTTTAAGATAATAAATTATATATCTTAAGATAACAAAAATTATATTTTACACTAAAATACACGGATGAACATATAGGACTTAACCTTCTAAAAATTAATTAGTGATGAATCTATTTATAAACCGCGGATTGCGCCCAACTAAGCATATCACCAACAAAGTAAACCCATTTAAAAGAAAAACTAAAATAAAATTTATTGGTTTTTTTTTTTCATAATACTGGGATTATAAATATACTTATACACTAGGATAAATCCGCAAAATTTTATATTTCATTTAATTTAGGTAATATTCTCGACATAAACCAAATAATCCCATCAATTAGCATGAGAAATAAATTGAAAACATTGTGAATGGAAACCCATCAACCTCACGGTCACCTCTCGGTCAAATGAGTGTTACTACTATCTTTTTTTTTGACAGGAAATGAGTATTACTATTAAAATCTAAAAAAAAAAAAAAAAGACCGCAACTTGGGCAAGTTCAAAACAAAATATGGAAACTCTAGTCCAACAAGAGCCCAAAATTAAAGCAAAATAAAGGTAAAAGGCCTAGGCCCAATCTGCCAAAAGTCATGAGGAGCAATGAAATAAGACCGCCACTATCACACACGAGTCAATTCTCTGCACACTCATTATTTTATACATTTATTTTAATTTTTATATTTTGTTGGGATATTTTAGTTTTGATGAATTATGCCAAAACATTATCAACTTGTGTTTTTTAAGCATAATAAGATAACAAATTGATTCAGAACAAATTGAGGGGGAACTCAAAAAATCACAAGATATAATCATAACCAAAGTACAGTATTCAAGAACAGTACGATACATCCTCGTACAAACATATCCTCCAAAGTCGGATCAAGTTCGGCCAGTAACTCTCGGATGATAAAGTTGTGAAAGTTGAAATTCAATTTAATTTCCCAAATAAACCACATCCCTAAGACTTCCAAAATCCTAAAAATCTAGTATCTCCGTAAATCAAAACCCAGAAATCTTCTATATTCCATGCAACCTATTGTTCAAAAAGGATATCTTTAAGGTCTAGAAATCCGTCAATCAAGAATCAAGACTCGGAAGATCCTCAAGATTATATCTGTTAGATTCACCGACGGACCAATGAGAGGAAGACAACCACCACTGAAAAGCCGCAGAACTTGGCAGAGAATAAGTATGGATTTGAATGTGATTCTTCCAATCCAGAATATTCAAATACACACTATAAATACAAGGTATTTCATCAAATTAAGGTGGATTATTATAAAGACGAGATGCTACAGAGCCAAAAGAGAGTTATACCCAAAGCATTCCCACCCTGATCCAAAAGTGTTCTAAAACCCAATCTAAGCAACACACGATTATTTAAGTTTTAGAGAGATTTTCCCAACCTTAAAGAATGAGGCTAAACAAATGTAAGGGAAAATCTCACCCTAGTTGGAAACCAAACAATCTTATACCCAAACCCAAGAGTTGGTTAAGTTTGTGGTGAAAAACTTTCAGAACATCTAAAGAATCCCGAAAGGGAGGGTCCGAGGGTGATAAGTCCCGCTTTGAGTGTGAACTCGGTAAACATCTCGTTGGGTGTTGGACTAACACGTTAAACTAAGTCCAAAAGTAGGTGCCAAAAGTGGAAGAGTGGATGTAGGAGTTGGACTCAAAACTACTATAAAATCATGTGTTCTTTATCGCTTTATGTTCTTACTTGTCATATGATTTGATTATAAGCAAAAACAAACACACATCGTTCTTAAAAGTAAAAATTGGAATCTCGCCCTCACCCTCGCTTTTTTATATGCATCACTTTTTAAAATGTTTTGCTTGAGCCAAAAAATCGGTTTTAAATCGACCATCAATCATCAAAGCGAGTTCAAAAATCACTTTTAATGTGATCACCGAATCGATCTTTTTTTTAAAAGAAAACCCGCTTTTTAAAAAATGCATATATTCTAATGTTTTAAGAAAAACAAATGTAAACATCCTTACATTTAAAGGAACATCTCTAAACATTAAAGGAAAATCTCTCTAACCATAGATTTTCCCGGTTTTAAATCTCTAATGTTTAGAGAGATTTTCTCATCCTTAGCATTGAGGCTAAACAAATGTAAGGAAAATCTCAACCTAGTTCTCAGAAGGTCCCTAAACCGATTTTACCTAAGCAAACATTTCATGTGATGCATATAAAAAAAAAACAAGAGTGATTCCACATTTTAAGAACGATGTGTGTTTGTTTTGCTTATAATCAAATGCATATGGCAAGTAAGAACATAAAGCAAAGAAAGAACACATATTTTATTGTTCAGTCCAACTCCTACATCCACTCTTCCCTTTCAACAGGCACCTACTTAACCAACACACTTAGTTTAACGTGTTAGTCCAACACCCAACAGATGTTTACCGATTCACACTCAAACGGGACTTATCACCCTCAAATTTTTTTCGATTGCTAGATGATGTTTACCGAAGTTCACACTTACCTACAAACTTAACCAACTCTTGGGTTTGGGTATAAGATTGTTTGGTTTCAACTAGGGTGAGATTTTTCCCTTACATTTGTTTAAAAATTGCTAAGGTTGGGAAAAATCTCTAAGCTTAGGATACATCGTGGTGTTGCTTAGATTGGGTTCTAAACACTTTTGAACATATTTGATATCTAAGACTTGTGTTCCTTGACATGCCTTTGGATTCTGAAATTGTGAAATTAGGGTACAAATAAAGACCTTAGATAATTATTTAATATTAATCACATTCAAATCCATACTATATTCTCTTTTATTTTCCATGATCGTCCATAAATGATTAATCTTCGGACTTCCGAAGGAGATTCTTACTTATCAAATACCTTGGGAAGCTGAACAAAAATCATAAAAAACTCATCCTGCAAAAGGGTATGAAAGGCCCAAGCCCAACAATGGCACGAGAAAAATATCGAGAAATTAGACCATCATGTTAAAATATATATCATATCCGATCTCAATCACGCCCGATCTCGAATCCGCTTTCATCTTCATATCATTCTAAACGCCCGATCTCGATATCCAGATTTCTTTCGTTTCATAAATTTATCATCGATCAAGTGTTTCTTTCTGCTTTCGTCATTTGATCAGTCATCCGGTCATCCGATCTTCTAGTAATGGCTTAGCTTTTTCTTCTCGATTTTGCTCAAATTCATCGGGCTTAACTCCGAAACTAAATTATTAATAATTTGTTCTAAAAAAAAAAACACAAGTTGATAATGTTTTTGGCATAATTCATCAAAACTAAAATATCCCAACAATTTCCTTTTTGATAATGACGCCAAAACATTAGAATATATGCATTTTTAAAGAAACGGGTTTTCTTTTAAAAAGATCGATTCAATCACATTAAAAGTGATTTTTGAACTCCCGCTCCGATACCAATTGATGGTCCCGATTTAAAATCGATTTTGCTGCTATGGGTTAAAACATTTTAAAAGCGATGCATATAAAAAAAAAAGTAAGGGCGGTGATTCCAATTTTTGCTTTTAAGAACGATGTGTGTTTGTTTTGCTTATAATCAAATGCATATGGCAAGTAAGAACATAAAGCAAAGAAAGAACACACGATTTTATAGTTCGGTCCACTCCAACATCCACTTTTCCCTTTCAACACACCTACTTAACCAACCGGACTTAGTTTAACGTGTTAGTCCAACACCCAACAGATGTTTACCGAAGTTCACACTCAAATCGAATCACCCTCACCCCTCCCTTTCGGATTTAGATGTTTACCGAAACACTACCTAAAACTTAACCAACTTTATTTGGGTTATTTTTTGTTTCAACTAATTTTCCCTTACATTTGTTTAAATTTCATTGCAATTAAAATCACTAGATACAATCCGCTTAAAATTTTTTTGAACATATTTGTATATTAATTTAGGGAATATTTTCGGTATAAACCAATCTCGTCTATAATTCCACGATCCACACTTAATTTGATGAAAGAAATTGAAATTTATAGTGGGATTTGAATGTTTAGGAGCGTGGAGAATCACATTCAAATCCATACATCAACCTCACGGTCACCTCTCGGTCAAATGAGTGTTACTACTATCTTTTTTTTTTACAGGAAATGAGTATTACTATTAAAATCTAAAAAAAAAAAAAGGACCGCAACTTGGGCAAGTTCAAAACAAAATAAGGAAACTCTAGTCCAACAAGAGCCCAAAATTAAAGCAAAATAAAGGTAAAAGGCCTAGGCCCAATCTGCCAAAAGTCATGAGGCGCAATGAAATAAGACCGCGACTATCACACACGAGTCAATTCTCAACACACTCATTATTTTATACATTTATTTTAATTTTTCTCAACTTGTTATCTCAGAGATCACTTCAATAACACAAGTTGATAATGTTTTGGCATAATTCATCAAAACTAAAATATCCCAACACATTTTACTCAACTCACACATTATAAATGGTCTATTTTATCTCTCTTTAAAATGCCGACCACACTGGCCAAATTTTAGGAAGGTCAATCAATCGTGCCAATTTTTTTAAATGACCATTCTTGCCGATTTTAGAAAATGTCGACCACTTTGGTTGACAAAACAAAAAAGTCAACTCTGATTAATCGATGTTTTTGCGATTTTCAGTCCCGGTTTTTTAACACTAAATACACAAAACTTCATATATCTATCATTTAAACTTACAAAATTCTTAAGAAAATTTACAAGAACTCTATTTATTTTTTATATGAATCTTCAAGATGTAGGAATTTTTTAGGGTTAGGGTTTATGTTTTTTTTCTTCAAGTTTTAAGAATGATGTAAATAAATTGAGAAAAATACGTACATGAATTTAGATTTGGGGTGTATTGAGTAAAAAAAGGTTTTAAAAATTTAATACGACAAAATATACATTAATGGTATCTTAGTCTATTTATATTTAGACTCCATTTGGATGGATGGATTTGGAAATCCATGAATTTCACACCAAAATTATACTTTCCTATGAATTTACAAATGCTTAGATTTGAGAGTTTAGGGAAAATAGTGAAGGGGGACAGGGGGAAGGGGTAAATGCGGGGATTTCACAAATAACTAGACTTTATTGAGGATTTAAAATCCCTCTATTTTAAACTAGATTCTCAAATCTAATTATTTGTAAATCCATTAAAGAGTGATAATTTGTATGTGAAACCCATGTATTTCATCCATTTAAATGGAGCCTAGGGTATTTAAACATAAAACTATTTTGAATGTTTATTGCAAAAATCCGTATACTATTATTAGCCGTGACCATGAAATAATTAAACCAGCAAACAAAATCCCAAATATTCCATCAAACTCCACCATTTAAAACCCAACGCGGTAAAAGTTAAGGGTCCGCTTGGTATGGGTGGGGAATGACAATGGTAATGGGTATAATTGAGGGGGTCAATCACCATGGAGATATTGATTGCATTGTTGGTGCTTGATTGATTATATTGAGGGTCTAAAATAAAATTGTCAAACAAGATTAATGAGATTAATTACCATTACCCACTTCCATTTCCCAACCGAGCATGCCCTACAACCCCACGTAAACTTGCACGAAAATAGCTAAGGAGGTTTCTTTGAGTTAGTTATGTCACAACGCTATATAAGATTGCTCTGTGGTTTTTGTTTATAAAAGTTTAATTAAAATGAAAAAGGATTGGCTTGTCGAGAATGCGACATGCAGATAAAGTATGTCAATCATCAAAGCATAAAGGCGCCAAGATTTGCGGTAAAAGAACTATATATCACATTGATGATATCAATGTGTTTGTTAGTTATTTCATAATGTCGTTCGACTTTTCTGAATATTTCTTTTTGAATCTTGCTCTCATATGTAGGGACATCTAATTGCAAATATCAAAATTTAACCTATCATTTTCATTTAAGGGCGTGAGACTGAAGAGATATATATAAGGAAAGCATGGACAATATGCATGTGAATATATGTTGAAGATATATTTCTTTTTTTCACAAACTCTTATATAAAATTTATTTAAGGTATAAAACTCATATCATTACACTTATAAACACTATAAAAAAGTAGTGTATTATTTACAATTTTTTTAACGAAAATAATTTTGTCCTTAAATAGTAAAATTTGCTTACGATTTGCCTATAAAATTTTCTAATTATATAGCCTATTTTTTTTAAACTACTAATATAGTTGCCTACATAAATGTAAATTGCTTAGAAAATTATTTGTGTAGATAAATTTGTCTTATTAAATTACAAATGTGTAGGTAGATTGCTCGTACGTAGATGATTTGTTTGATTAGAGAATTATCTGTGTAGGTATTTATTTCAAAAATTATTCTAAAAAATGGTAGGCAATCCTTATTTTTAAGGACCAAATATTTTTTATGAAAATTTCGTAGCTATTTGAAAATTTTCGTAGGCAATTCTTCATTTTCTTGTAGTGTAAATTGATACCACCCCTCTTATAACAAGTACCAGTAACATTTAATGCTATGATCTCAATTTGTAATTAGTGTGATGGTATCAGTTGATAATTGTAGTGATATTAATTCATACTATGAATAAGTTTCACCGAAAACTTACTCTATAAACACAAACCCTCATGTGAAACTTGTCCATACTATAAAATTGATACCATTATATTTAAAAATTGATGCCGCTACACTTATAAATTAATATTTATAACATCTAATAATATGATCTCACACTAAAAAAAATTATAATTTAACTAGGGCATTTACGAAGGCTATAAAAGTTCTCGTTAATAACAAGGGCTTTAAAGAGAGTTTTGATAACCCTCGAAATTAGTGAGGGATTTCAGTGCCCTTGTTGCTAACGAGGGCATTAACGAGCAATAAATTTTTCCTCGTTAATACCGAGGGCTTTAACAAGCACCATAATAACTGTGAGGAGATTTAGAAAATCACCGTTGAATGTGGTGATGAGAAATCTGCTATTAATAATACGAGATTACAATGATACAACAGAAAGCCCAATTAGCGGGAGATATACATGGAAAATACATAAAAGAATATATACTAAAAAATACACGGTCAAACTAATTATCATTAGTCCTATTACCCCCCGTCAAGAGCTGCGTGGGATGATGGCACACGCAAAGCATGGAACGTAGAAACTCGAAGGCCGGGCGTGGTAAACTCTTGGTGAAGATGTCAGCTAACTGAAGATGGGACGGGACAAAACGAGTAGCTAGCTTACCCGAGGAGACAAGTTCTCGAACAAAGTGATAGTCCAGATCGATATGATTGACCCTCTTGTGAGCCACAGGATTCTGACTCAAGAAGATGGCGCTCTTGTTATCACACAAGAGAACGGGCCGTGAGGTGGGTAGTGTTGGGATTATACTGGAAAATATGCTTTTACTTTGTATAATCAAAACTGAATTTCAGACTTATTTACTGAAATAAATTGTTTATCAATGATGCTTTAAATATCATCGAATGTTACATATATTTACTGCATAACTGTTCAATAAATCGTACGTGTTACATTGTAGTTAATTTAGTGATATCAGATCACAAAAGATTAAATTAACAATCCCTTGTAACTAAAAGTACACCATTCACGACCTAGAATGAAATGAACAATCCATCGTGAAAGGTTGAAGTGTAAGGCTCGGATTGGCTTATCTTGACCAAGAGATTACACTAGTGCATGACTGATGCACTGAATATGACCTACAGGAGGACAAATTCTTCAGAACTGAACAAGGAAGAATTAGACCTCAGTGGTTCATTATTTCTTAATCTTCGTTCCTTAAATAGGATCACGTGTGGTTGGTAACTATTGCTTTGACTTATCATGGGTAGAGAATCAACGAGATTCAATACTTTTTATCTTGGGCAATATTATTGGTCACATGTGATTGCTAAGATTTAATACAGAGAATCGTGTGCAAGTACGCTTGTTCGATTTGCCCCCTTGGGAGGTTCATAAGCTTTATCATACCAAATCTTGCAAGTGGAACTAGTTTCCGGTATGAATAATAATGTTGAATCGTTCCTTGACCAAGGACAAAAGATATTAATTAATGGAAAGCTATTTCAGTGACTTGAATTAATTAATGGACTAGATAATTTTAAACACGGGAAATAATAACCGTGAGCCATATTGACTGTAATATGGGTTAAGATGGATAGTTCAATATTAATTATGTAGTGGGATTAATTAATATTTATGGGCTTGAATAATATTGTGGCTCAATATTGATAATTCAAGATCCATTGGAAGGTCCAATCTTAATTCTCCTAAAGCCCCCCTAAGTAGCCCAACATATAGTCCAATAACTGAAAAAGGTGTTTGAAATAAAATAAATATTGTTGCCTTATTTTTCCATGAAATTCGAAATTTATGGATAAAAAGGGGAGAAAGATTTTCTTTGAATTTTGTTATGGAATGAAGATATGTATTCTTGGAATACAAGATTATCTCATTAAATTCAAGAAATCCCCCACTTGGTTATCCATAGGAAAATTTTGATAATTAAGGGAAAGAAAGATTTTCTTGATTTTCTTGAAAAGATATTATGGAAGATATGTATTTCTTGAAATACAAGAATATCTCATAAATTCAAGAAGATCCAAATATTGGATTCTTGCCCTATAATTTTCGAAATTAATCCATAACAAAGAGTAGGTGGGATTTTGTGGAATATTATAATTATGGAAAAAAGAATATAGGAGATATATTCAAGATTTCTTGGAGATCAAGAAAAGATTTTCCCACATTGTTTTTGCCCTAAAAAATTCGACCACCTCCACTCTATAAATAGAGGATGATTCTTTCATTCCCAAGTACAATTCCATGTGCTGGAAAAATTAGTAAATCCACAAAGGTGGTGCAACATAATTTATTTTCCTTTTGTTAATTGTTCGCAAGCGTCCTACCACCGGATAGTCGAGCAAGGATTAAGGGAATACTTGGGAAGTTCTTTTGGTGTGTCTAATAAACAAAGCCATTGCTTGCCTCAAGAGATACGTTCACGTAAACTCGTGTAGAATCCCGCATCGTAGGATTTAAGTGATTTAATTATATGCATGATTTGTTGTTGGATTATTATTTGAATTAATATAGGATTAATTCATGCTAGTAATAATTATGAGAATTAAATTTGTATTTAAATATTCATCCCGAATAGATCTGTGCAACTTATTCCCCAACAACTGGTATCAAAGCCACGGTTTCTGGCTCTGAATTTTTTAAATTGTAATTTATTTCGTTTGCATTAAATTTGAAATTGGATAGTAGAATTGCTAGATCTTTTTTGCAGGTGTCCAATTGTCATGGAATTTAATGTGTTTATTTATGCATGCATATAAATTGTGGTTTTTAATTCGATCTGCTCGATTCGCTTTTGCTCCTCGGAGAAAAATCCACGAGTAGATTAGGATTTGTTCGATTTGATCAATGTAATAGTCTAGTCTAGATCTAGGTTTATTTATTTTTATGAATAAATTGTAACCGATCGAAACGGAGGTGAGAGACGAAGAATTAAAGGATAAAATCCGTAATCGAACAGAGGCGTAGGGCGGCGTATCGCGAAAATGTGCCAAAAGGCACGCCGCTGATGCGTGACGCTGACAGCACGCGGGCGGGGCAAGATCGAGGGCCGAAAGCGCCGAGATCAAATCGCAGACGGGCGGGCGATAAAGACGCGCGCCGGCGCGGCGTTGATGGGCGGACGGAGGCGAGGCTGAACATCGGATGACGGGCGAGGTCGGCGAAGCGCCGACGCTACGATGCGCTGGGTACGTACGCCGCCGCCGAGGCCGCCGAGGCCGACGCGGCGGTCTCGCCGAGGTCGCCGAAGTGGCGTACGGGCGATGCGAGATCTGGTGGTCAAGACGCGGCGGGCGGCGATTTGAAGGGGGGCCGGTGATGGGGCGCGTCGCCATTTGTGAGAGCTTACTGGCGTGGCGTTTCAAGATGGAGTTCTTTTTGAGACGATCGAGGGAGAAAATTCAAGATGACGTTTCTTCAAAATCAAGCAAAGAAAAATCAAATCATGACAATTGGATAATTTGTGCCCAATATGTTTATTTTTCCACTTTGCTTGATTTACTATTGTGCTATCTTATGCTTTATTTAATTTGTTTAAATGTGTTTTCATGAGAGTTGCCCAATGAAAAATCTCACCATCAAAAAATTACTAAGTATGTTTAAATGATTAATTGACAAATTTATTCCGGATAATAAAATTAAATTAATTTTGACCTCCATGATTTATTTATTTGTGAATTCTTTTGGAGAAATTCCCCCCACGGGACGGTCAAAAGTTAGCTTTCACATGAATGAATTCCAAATGGATGATTGTGGATTATTACTAGTGGCGACGATAAACCTCCCCACGAGGCTCGTTCAAAGCGAAATAATGATTCTGTATTTAATCATGGTTATTACTTAGGTATAAAATTGATATGCATATACTTCCCCGAAGTCCCTGTCAATTTTATATTGGTCAAGTAGGAGCCAACTATTAATCTAGATATTAAAGGTTTGTAATTGTTCTTGTTTGTAACCTGCTTGAATGTGTTTAAATAATGACCCACCCCACGTGGTTTATTTAAACTGTTTTGAGATGTTGGCTGATGCATGTTCATATTTTTTTTAGATTTTAATATGATGCATGTGATCGAACCTTGTGATATATTTGTGCTTATGCATATTATTGTTTATTTCAGTTCATCATGTCGCAACCTTCTAATCCACTGTTCAATATACTTAAAGACAATTTGCTTACAGGTGAAAACTATTTTGATTGGAAATACAAACTAAAATCTATCCTAACCGCATCACCTTCCAAATGGGTACTTGATACACCAAAACCCGAAAAACCAACTAAGGACGCCGAAATATGGGATGAGATGATTTATGGTGAATGAGAGCTGGCAAATGATTGATGAAGGATACAATTCTGGCACATCTGTCAGATGCGTTGAAACACCTTCATCAAGAGTATGAGTCAGCTGCAGACATCTTACAGAATCTCGAAGCGATGTTCACACATCAGACCCATATGGGAATCCAAAGTGTGAAGCAAGAAATTGCTGAATTAAAAATGGAAAAATGGATGATCGCAAATAGAACACGCCCTTAGGGTTATGGTGCTTATTTGAGGAACTTGAGATCCTCGGCGAAAAATGTGATTTCAAGACTAAGATTGATTTCATTCTCCAATCCTTACCAAAGAGCTATAATCACCACTATCTTGAGTATCTAATGGAAGATTTAGATTTTTACAGTGGATGATCTTGTAAATGCTCTCACTTTGGTTGAAAGGAAAGGAGCTTGCGAGGAAAAGAACTTGGGAAAACATAAATCTTCTTTTTCATCCTAGGTCAATTGGTGATAAGGATGATGAAAAAGAGAAGAAAAGTTGAACCAAGCGGACTCAACATCAAATAAAAGCATGGAATCAAGCATGAGGAAAGTTTTGGAAAGCGGGAGATTAGGACACTAGAGGCCAGCCTGTTCCAATCCCAAAAGAAATGGAAAAAAAGGTAATTCTCACGCACTAGTTGTTGAAACTTGCTTAATGGGCGTATGCCTCCCCATTTATGGGTAGTGGATACGGGATCCATCGATCATGTTTGTTTCACTATACTGGGGTTCAAGCGGATCCGAAAAACTTAGTGGGAGTGAGATCCTCATCACACCGGGCGATCTTCACGAGTGGCAAATGAAGCGATGGGAGAAGTGCACCTGCCTTTTGAAGACGAGTTTTTTATTTTAAGAGATGTTCTTTACGTTCCAAATTTTAGAAAGAATTTAATTTCAGGTTTCTAAACTTTTTCTTGATGGATATTCGGTTACTTTTAATAAAGTTGTTACCATTTCTCTTTTTGATAAATTTATCTCACATGGAACGTTGTCGAATAATCTCTATACAATTAATCGGCACACCACTCACGAAAATGCATCCTATAACACATCAATCAAGCTTTCCGACAAAAAAAAATGTTCATCGACGTGAAACGAGACACTTCTATGGCATCTAAGATTGGGACATATAAATCCAAAGAGGATCCAAAGGTTGGTGAAAGATGGTTCACTTTGAGTTTCTCCAAGTTGAACCAATTCCAACCTCGCGAATCATGTTTGGAGGGGTAAAATGACCAAGAGGGCATTTGGAGCCAAGGAATAGAGCCAAAGAAGTGTTAGAGATCGTTCACACAGATGTATGTGGTCCAATGTCAACCAAAGCAAGAGAAGGTTATGAGTATTTTGTCACTTTTATTGATGATTACTCAAGGTACGGTTATATTTTCCTTATGAAGCATAATCTGAGACCTTTGAGAAATTCAAAGAATTTAAGGCTCAAGCAGAGAATCATAGGGAAAAACGTATCAAGTCTCTATGATCCGATCGTGGAGGCGAATACCTCAGTGATGAGTTTTTGAACTACTTATCTGATGAAGGGATTGCATCCCAAAAATCGCACCCTAACCCCTTAACAAAACGGGGTTGCAGAGCGAAGAAACAAAACTCTTTTGGAAATGGTTAGATCTATGATGAGTTATGCGGATCTTCCCAAGTCATTCTGTGGTCATGCCTTGGAAACAACAGCCTACATTCTGAACTTGGTGCCATCCAAATCGGTTCCCAAAACTCCCAAAGAATTGTGGACCGGGCGCAAGCCTAGTTTGAGACACATGAAGATTTGGGGGTGTCCGGCTTACGTGTTGGACAAGGAAGCCGGAAAATTAGATCCTCGATCAGAATTAAGGTTGTTTGTGGGATACCCCGAGGGAACAAAAGGGTGTATGTTCTATGGTACTGAAGATCAAAAGGTGGTAATAAGCACCCACTTTAGATTTTTGGAAGAAGACTATATGAACGAAAGAAGACCCAGAAGTGAGATTACCTTAAATGAGCTAAGGGGGCTAACCTCAATGCCAATTGTACAAGATGATATACCAAACGACACACTTACACAACCGAAACCTCGTCGTAGTGGGAGGGTTGTGAAACAGCCCGAGAGATTCATGGGAATAGGAGAGTCCTCGGACTTGATTCCCGGACAAGACGAATCAGACCCATGGACATATGACGAGGCAATCCAAGATAAGGATGCAGATTCTTGGCAAACAACAATGAAAGCCGAAATGGGTTCTATGTTTCATAACAGAGTGTGGGAGCTAGTCGAACCACTTAATGGGGTCAAACCCATTGGTTGCAAGTGGGTGTATAAGAGAAAAAGAGGACCGGACGGAAGGTGGAAACCTTCAAAGCAAGACTTCGTGTTAAAAGGTTATACTCGTAAAGAAGGGATCGATTATGAGGAAACCTTTTTCGCCCGTAGCCATGCTTTCAAGTCCATCCGAATTCTCTTATCGATTGTCACAAGATCTCGACTTTGAAGTCTGGTAAATGGATGTCAAGACAGCTTTCCTTAACGGAAGTCTTGATGAAGAGATCTATATGCAACAACCCCAAGGCTTCATTGAAAAAGGCCAAGAACACCTAGTTTGTAAGCTCATGAAGTCCATTTACGGACTCAAACAAGCATCCAGAGCTTGGAACCAATGTTTTGATCATGTTATAAAGTCTTATGGGTTTGATCAAAACGAGTTCAAAAGTTGTGTGTACAAAAAGTGTGTCAGAACTGCATTGGTATTCTTAGTACTATACGTAGACGACATTCTGATCATCGGGAATGATGTGAAAGTGTTATCAGACGTAAGGGCATGGCTATCAAAATAGTTTGATATGAAGGACTTAGGGGAAGCCGCACACATCCTTAGGATCAAGATCATTCGAGATCGCAAGAAAAGGATGATAGGCTTGTCGCAAGCTTCATACATAGACACTGTCTTGAAACGATTCAAAGATGCAGATTCCAAGAAAGGCTTCGTACCTTTCAGACATGGAATCCATCTATCCAAGAAAATGTGCCCTAAGATGCAAAAGGAGATAGATGACATGAGAGGCATTCCATATGCTTCGGCTGTCGGAAGCCTTATGTATGCAATGCTGTGTACGAGACCGAATATCTTCTTTGTCGTTGGCATGGTGGCAAGATATCAAAGTAACCCGGGAAAAACATTGAATGACGCTTAAAAACATTCTCAAGTATCTCGAAAAGAACTCGGGATAAAATGTTAATTTATCGGTCGATAGTCTAATCCCCATCGGCATACTACGACTCGATTTCCAATCGGACATAGACTCAGAAAATCTACCTCCCAGAGTGTGTTTTGCATGGGGAAGGAGTCGTGACATGGAGAAGCGTCAGCAGAAATGCGTCGCAGATTCTACCATGGAAGCCGAATATGTAGCTGCTTGCGAGGCAGCGAAAGAAGCGGTTTGGCTCAAAAACTTCCTAGTGGACTTGAATGTAGTTCCGAATTTGCCCAGCAGAATCTCTGTTTATTGTGACAATGCCGGAGCAGTTGCAAATTCAAGGGAACCAAGAGCCCACAAGGCCAGCAAACACATTGAAATGAAATACCATCTTATACGAGATATCGTTAAGATATGAGATATAGATGTGGCAAAGATAGCGTTTGAGGACAACCTAGCAGATCCATTCACAAAGGGTCTGCCTCTGAATACATTCGAGAGACATGTGGAAGGAATGGGTGTCAAGACCGTTGTCAATCTGCTTTGAGTATAAGTGGGAGAAATTATTAGGTTCGTGTAGGTGACATTAGATGTCACAGACTACACGAGACATGTTTGTAGTATACTTAAAAGTAGACTTTGAGTATAAGTGGAAGATTGTTGGGATTATACTGGAAAGTATGCGTTTTACTTTGTATAATCAAAACTGAATTTCGGACTTATTTACTGAAATAGATTGTTTATCACTGATGCTTTAAATATTATCGAATGTTACATATATTTACTGCATAACTGTTCAATAATTCGTACGTGTTACATTGTAGTTAATTTAGTAATACCAGATCACAGAAAATTAAATTAACAGTCCCTTGTAACTAAAAGTACGCCATTCACGACCTAGATGGAAATGAACAACCCATCGTGAAAGGTTGAAGTGTAAGGCTCAGATTGGCTTGTCTTGACCAAGAGATTACACTAGTGCATGACTGATGCACTGAATAGGACCTACAGGAGGACAAATTATTCAGAACTGAACAAGGAAGAATTATACCTCAGTGGTTCGTTATTTCTTAATCTGCATTCCTTAAATAGGATCACGTGTGATCGGTAACTATTGCTTTGACTTATCATGGGTAGAGAATCAACGAGATTCAATACTTTTTATCTTGGGCAATATTATTGGTCACATATGATTGCTAAGATTTAATACGGAGAATCATGTGCAAGTACGCTTGTTTGATTTGCCCCCTTGGGAGGTTCATAAGCTTTATCATACCAAATCTTGCAAGTGGAATTAGTTTTCGGTATGGATAATAATGTTGAACCGTTCCTTGATCAAGGACAAAATATATTAATTAACGGAAAGTTATTTCAGTGGCTTGAATTAATTAATGGGCTAGATAATCTTAAACACGGGAAATAATAACCGGGAGCCATATTGACTGTAATATGGGTTAAGATGGATAGTGCAATATTAATTATGTAGTGGGATTAATTAATATTTATGGGCTTGCATAATATTGTGGCTCAATATTGATAATTCAAGATCCATTGGTAGGTCCAATCTTAATTCTCCTAAAGGCCCCCTGAGTAGCCCAACATATAGTCCAATAACTGAAAAAGATGTTTAAAATAAAATAAATATTGTTTCTTATTTTTCCTAATTATTTTCGAAATTTATAGATAAAAGGGGAGAAATATTTTCTTTAAATTTTGTTATGGAATGAAGATATGTATTCTTGGAATACAAGTTTATCTCATTAAATTCAAGAAATCTCCCACTTGGTTATTTATAAGGAAAATTTCGAATTTTTTTTGAAAGATAAAGGGCAAGAAATATTTTCTTGATTTTCTTGAAAAGATATTATGGAAGATATGTATTTCTTGAAATACAAGAATATCTCATAAATTCAAGAAGATCCAAATCTTGGATTCTTGCCTATTATTTTCGAAAATATCCCATAACAAAGAGTATGTGGGATTTTGTGGAATATTATAATTATGGAAAAAAGAATATAGGAGATATATTCAAGATTTCTTGGAGATCAAGAAAAGATTTTTCCACATTGTTTTTTGCCACAATTTTCGACCACCTATGCTCTATAAATAGGGGATGACTCTTTCATTCCCAAGTACAATTCCATATGCTGGAAAAATTAGTAAATCCACAAAGGTGGTGCAACATAATTTATTTTCCTTTTGTTAATTGTTCACAAGTGTCCTACCACCGGATAGTCGAACAAGGATTAAGGGAATACTTGGGAAGTTCTTTTGGTTAGTCTAATCAGCCAGATCACTGTCATCCCAAGAGGTACGTTCACGTAAACTCGTAGAATTCCGCATGCGTAGGATTTACGTGAATTAATATAGGATTAATTCATGCTAGTAATAATTAAAAGAATTAAATTTGTATTTAAATATTCACCCCGAATAGATCTGTGCAACTTATTCCCCAACAGGATTGGCTTGTCTTGACCAAGAGATTACACTAGTGCATGACTGATGCACTGAATAGGACCTACAGGAGGACAATTTCTTTAGAACTGAACAAGGAAGAATTATACCTCAGTGGTTCGTTATTTCTTAATCTGCATTCCTTAAATAGGATCACGTGTGGTTGGTAACTATTGCTTTGACTTATCATGGGTAGAGAATCAACGAGATTCAATACTTTTTATCTTGGGCAATATTATTGGTCACATATGATTGCTAAGATTTAATACGGAGAATCATGTGCAAGTACGCTTGTTTGATTTGCCCCCTTGGGAGGTTCATAAGCTTTATCATACCAAATCTTGCAAGTGGAATTAGTTTTCGGTATGGATAATAATGTTGAACCGTTCCTTGATCAAGGACAAAATATATTAATTAACGGAAAGTTATTTCAGTGGCTTGAATTAATTAATGGGCTAGATAATCTTAAACACGGGAAATAATAACCGGGAGCCATATTGACTGTAATATGGGTTAAGATGGATAGTGCAATATTAATTATGTAGTGGGATTAATTAATATTTATGGGCTTGCATAATATTGTGGCTCAATATTGATAATTCAAGATCCATTGGTAGGTCCAATCTTAATTCTCCTAAAGGCCCCCTGAGTAGCCCAACATATAGTCCAATAACTGAAAAAGATGTTTAAAATAAAATAAATATTGTTTCTTATTTTTCCTAATTATTTTCGAAATTTATAGATAAAAGGGGAGAAATATTTTCTTTAAATTTTGTTATGGAATGAAGATATGTATTCTTGGAATACAAGTTTATCTCATTAAATTCAAGAAATCTCCCACTTGGTTATTTATAAGAAAAATTTCGATTTTTTTTTTAAAGATAAAGGGCAAGAAATATTTTCTTGATTTTCTTGAAAAGATATTATGGAAGATATGTATTTCTTGAAATACAAGAATATCTCATAAATTCAAGAAGATCCAAATCTTGGATTCTTGCCTATTATTTTCGAAAATATCCCATAACAAAGAGTATGTGGGATTTTGTGGAATATTATAATTATGGAAAAAAGAATATAGGAGATATATTCAAGATTTCTTGGAGATCAAGAAAATATTTTTCCACATTGTTTTTTTGCCACAATTTTTCGACCACCTATGCTCTATAAATAATAGGGATGATTCTTTCATTCCCAAGTACAATTCCATGTACTAGAAAAATTAGTAAATCCACAAAGGTGGTGCAACATAATTTATTTTCCTTTTGTTAATTGTTCACAAGTGTCCTACCACCGGATAGTCGAACAAGGATTAAGGGAATACTTGGGAAGTTCTTTTGGTTAGTCTAATCAGCCAGATCACTGTCATCCCAAGAGGTACGTTCACGTAAACTCGTAGAATTCAGAGAATTTACGTGAATTAATTTATGCATGAATTTAATTATTTGAATTATTATAGGATTAATTCATGCTAGTAATAATTAAAAGAATTAAATTTGTATTTAAATATTCACCCCGAATAGATCTGTGCAACTTATTCCCCAACAGGATTGACTTCTCTTGACCAAGAGATTACACTAGTGCATGACTGATGCACTGAATAGGACCTACAGGAGGACAAATTCTTCAGAACTGAACAAGGAAGAATTAGACCTCGATGGTTCGTTATTTCTTAATCTTCGTTCCTTAAATAGGATCACGTGTGGTTGGTAACTATTGCTTTGACTTATCATGGGTAGAGAATCAACGAGATTCAATACTTTTTATCTTGGGCAATATTATTGGTCACATGTGATTGCTAAGATTTAATACGGAGAATCGTGTGCAAGTACGCTTGTTCGATTTGCCCCCTTGGGAGGTTCATAAGCTTTATCATACCAAATCTTGCAAGTGGAACTAGTTTCCGGTATGGATAATAATGTTGAACCGTTCCTTGACCAAGGACAAAATATATTAATTAATGGAAAACTATTTCAGTGGCTTGAATTAATTAATGGACTAGATAATCATAAACACGGGAAATAATAACCGGGAGCCATATTGACTGTAATATGGGTTAAGATGGATAGTGCAATATTAATTATGTAGTGGATTAATTAATATTTATGGGCTTGAATAATATTGTGGCTCAATATTGATAATTCAAGATCCATTGGAAGGTCCAATCTTAATTCTCCTAAAGGCCCCCTAAGTAGCCCAACATATAGTCCAATAACTGAAAAAGATGTTTGAAATAAAATAAATATTGTTGCCTTATTTTTCCATGAAATTCGAAATTTATGGATAAAAAGGGGAGAAAGATTTTCTTTGAATTTTATTATGGAATGAAGATATGTATTCTTGGAATACAAGATTATCTCATTAAATTCAAGAAATCTCCCACTTGATTATCCATAGGAAAATTTTCGAAAATTTTGATAATTAAGGGAAATAAAGATTTTCTTGATTTTCTTGAAAAGATATTATGGAAGATATGTATTTCTTGAAATACAAAAATATCTCATAAATTCAAGAAGATCCAAATCTTGGATTCTTGCCCTATAATTTTCGAAATTAATCCATAACAAAGAGTAGTTGGGATTTTGTGGAATATTATAATTATGGGAAAAAGAATATAAGGAGATATATTCAAGATTTCTTGGAGATCAATAAAAGATTTTCCCACATTGTTTTTGCCCTAAAAATTCGACCACCTCCACTCTATAAATAGGGATGATTCTTTCATTCCCAAGTACAATTCCATGTGCTGGAAAAATTAGTAAATCCACAAAGGTGGTGCAACATAATTTATTTTCCTTTTGTTAATTGTTCGCAAGCGTCCTACCACCGGATAGTCGAGCAAGGATTAAGGGAATACTTGAGAAGTTCTTTTGGCGTGTCTAATAAACAAAGCCATTGCCGTCCCAAGAGGTACGTTCACGTAAACTCGTAGAATTCCGCATGCGTAGGATTTACGTGATTTAATTATATGCATGATTTGTTGTTGGATTATTATTTGAATTAATATAGAATTAATTCATGCTAGTAATAATTATGAGAATTAAATTTGTATTTAATTATTCATCCCGAATAGATATGTGCAACTTATTCCCCAACAGGTAGCGCCCGAAGCTCATGAAGTAAGTTTGTAACCCAAACCAATTCTGCTGCTGCATTCGCCATAGCATGATTCGGACTCACAACTGGATCGAGCTACAGTTGGTTGTTTCATGGCACTCCAAGAAACGAGATTTCTCCCAATGAAGATAGAGTACCCATAGGTAGAACGACGGGTCTCAACACAGCGAGCCCAGTCAGCATCGGAGTAACCCAAAACAGAAAATTCAGGATGCTGTCTAGATGATAGTCCATAATGCACAGTGCCCTTTACATAACAGAGAATTCGCTTCACAGCTAAAAAATGGTCATCAGTAGGCGAGTGAAGGAATTGACTAACTGAGTTGACTGCATAGGATAGATCAGGGCGTGCAATGGTCAAATATTGGAGAGCCCCAACAAGAGACCGATACAAAGTAGGATCACGGAATGGAGAACTGTCACTAAGGAGAGATTCTCCAGCTGCCAAGGGAGTCGAAACAGGCTTAGCATCCAATAACTCAGCACACTCAAGAATATCATGTGCATACTTTGCCTGTCCCACAAATAAACCATCGGAGGTATACGAGACTTCAAGCCCAAGAAAGTAATTAAGGCGACCAAGGTCCTTAATGGCAAACTCACGATGAGTACGAGAGATGAAATTTTGCAGCAAAGTGGAGTCATTGCCTGTAATAATAATGTCATCCACATACAGTAATAGATAAATGATGGAAGTACCTCTGTGGAAATGAAAGAGCGACGAATCACACCGACTCTGAAGAAAGCCAAGGCTAGAGAGATATATACTAAAAAATACACGGTCAAACTAATTATCATTAGTCCTATTAATAACCCTCGCTAATGGCGAGTGCATAGTTCTCTACGTAAAATTATAGAAAATATATGATATATTTATTAAAATTGAGAATTTAATAAATGAATCATCTAGCTAACGACAATACTAGCTCACCTGCTCACAAGAGGTCCTGGGTTTGACCTCTACTACAAGCAAAAATTTTGCAATTTTAAAATTGTATTTTAGCGAGGGCAGTTATGTCCTCGTTAATATTGACGGGTCCATTTGCCCTCGTTAACATTGAGGGTATGTGACTGCCCTCCCTAAGTTTTAGCGACGAGGAAATTTTCAAGAGTTATTCACTCTCGTTAGTTCTCTCGTTTAATCAATTTAACGAGGTTTTCTTTATACATAGTAATATAAATTGTTTAGTAATATAAATTGTTAAGTACTGATGATATTAATTTATGAGTGTAGTGATATAAATTATCATACTATGAACACAGAAAAGCTACCCTTTTTAAAATAAATAAAAGCATTAAAATAAAGAATCAATAAGAAAATAATAATAATAATTAACAAAGAATGAATTGACAATTATTAAAGCTAAAAGGTTAAGCATTCCTTGAGACGAGGAGGAAATAGATTCAGCAAAGCGAAACTTGCGGCGAAAGCAAAAGCGAAATACTAGGCGATTTGAATTGAAGTCATATAATTAATTTCCGACTGTAAAGAATCAATTATTTTGATTTTTTTTTTTTAATTACTGAATAAGTGAATAGTCCCCTATAAAATTTGTTATTTATTCAATTACATTGATAAGTTAATATCACTATACTTATCAATTGATATTATAGTTGTCAAGACGGGCCGGCGGGGCGGGCTAAAATTTAGCGGGCTGCAAAATCCCAACCCAACCCTTTAATTGGCGGGTTGCGGGTTCAGGCGGGCCAGTCCACTATTATATTTTTAATATTATTTTATATTTTAAGATATTATAAATATGTAATTTAAGAGCTCTAAATACATTAAATTCATCAAAGTCAAATGAAATTAAACAATTTATGTTGGTTATTATCACTACAAAAAAATTAAAATAAAATATTTCTCTCAAACAATTTATGTTGGTTATTATCACTACAAAAAAATTAAAATAAAATATTTTTCATAAATAAAATTAATCATTCATTACTCAAAAATATAACTTCATATAAATTGAAATTTACAACTAATCAACCATAATAATTTATAAACATAATCTTCTACATGTTAAAGTTATCATCTACAAACATACACTTACAAAATATCCAAAAAAATAAAATTATAATTGCTAAAATATATAATAAAATAAAAAATTATTTTAGGAGGCGGGCCGGCCCGCCTAGGCCAACTCCCAACCCGCCAAAACCCGCGGCCCAAACGGGTCGGCCCATCTAGACCCGCCTTCAAACTACTAAATTTTTCTTAACCCAATCCACCTCTTTAGCATGACGGGGCGGGCTGGCCAAACGGGCCCAACCCGTTTTGACGGCTCTAATTGATATCACTATGCAAATGCTACTGGTATTAGTTTAGGCAAAGTATAGGGTGAACAAATTTCACGGTGAAACTGGTTAAGGAGTGTGACTTATATTACTAAAGAGTGTGACTTTTTACTATAAAGAGTGTGACTTATTATTATAAAGGGTATTACTCATAAAAGTGAAGGGTATAACTTATATTATAGCAGAGGGTGTCGTAGTGATAACTGAAGGGTGTGACTTATATTACTAAAGAGTGTGACCTATATTACTAAAGAGTATGCCTGTAAAAAAAAAAAAAAAAAAAGTTTAACGGTGAACAAGTTTCACAGCATACAAACTCATTAGTTTATAAGTATAGTATATCAATTTAAAAATGTAAGGTTATCAGTTTCATATTAAGAATAAGTTTTACATGAGAGTTTATTTTAATTTTTTAATATTATATGTCTCTCGATAGCTCTATCTGTGTGGAATATTTGATTTTTGAAATATATACAACAAAAGAGTAATCTCCGTATTAATATGACATTCTCTGCTTTAAGTAGAAATTGCATTAATTTATTTTTTGGCATCTCTCAAAAGCTCTCATAGAGATAGTCTATCCGTAAACCCCGTAAATCTCTCATTATTTCGATATGAGATATTGTGGATACCCCAACATGCATATGCACTAATACGGATCTAAGGCCCCTCCCTGAATTTAAAAATTTTGTACTATATATGTAATAAAAAAAAATTATGCCATAAAATCGTAAAATTTTATCTTTTCACCGTTGTTGAGATATTAAAATTTTGCCGCCCTTACTCAATGAAAAATTTTGTTCCCCTTGTAATGAAAATCTGGATATGTTGCTATGTACTATCAATGTTTAAAAGAAATACCTAACAACGATACTTAAAAAAAAAACGAGTTCACGTGCACTTTGAGAGTTCACATAAACTTTTATCAACAAAGAATATACTATTATACTCGGAGACGGATCTACGTTGCGTGGGGGCACATTTTTTTTCTTTTTCTAATATTGTTTTTATATATGTAAATTATGTTATTAGTTGTGGAGTAATTAGTATTATGTTACACTCTCAATTTTAATTTAAAGAGGCACACTTGTGTGAGACGATTTTATAGTGAGATCAGATATAATTTGGATATATCGTTTTAACATCTTAAAAGGAAGTGAGTATAAATTTATACTAGTTTGTATCACTACTCATGTATATGAGTTTTTGACTAATTTAAATGCATTATCTCAAATATTAATTCTCAACCTACCATTTCAGGTGAGCTCTTGTATGCACCCAGGTACACCGTGCACCATGGTGCATCGTGCAAATATTTTTCTATATCAATAATTGCATGTTTCATTAATAAATTTTTTCTATATCAATAATTGCATGTTTCAAAATTATAAATAAGTTTTCAATCAGTATTAGACTTGATTGCTATAGATTTCAGCCCTTCTAAAATAATTAGAATACTTCTTAAACTCTTATTAAATCAAATCAGCGCTAAAAATAAAATCAGAAAACCCTTCTTAATTCTTAAATCACTGTCGTCTTCCCCACAAAATCTTTTCCCATTTAATATCAAAATTATTTTTTTAAATTAAAATTAAGATTTTTTTTTTCTTAAACTCACCAAATCAGCGTTGTCGTCGCCTTCCCCTGTCTTATCGGAATCTTTTCCCATCAAAAAAGAAAGTTTTTTTTTGCCATGTCATATTGGGAATCTCCGGTGACTGTTTCTGTGAGAAATTCTTATCCTTGGTGAATTTTGATAAATAGTATATAAAAATGAAAACCCAAAAGAGTTAACGGGGGGTTTGTATCTCAGATTCTCAAATACGTTTCAAATTTTTAATGAAATATCTTAATCTTTTTAAGATAAGAAAAGTGCAATTATTCATTCCTTCTCCGTTTAAATTAAAAACAGTATAGATTTCGACCCTCGCCTCAACGTAAATTACTTGAAATTAGTCACAATAATAATGGGAATTCGTGTTTTTAAAATTGTGATTAATGTGGAAAGTGTAATCAAAACATAACTTGATTAAAAGTTTGCTTCCATGATGAAAGAAAGTTCAAATGAAAGTGGTTGTGACTGTCGTCGTGGCCAGAGTAAAAAGTTAGGTCAATTTTCAGATCGAATTTTAAATTATCGGCGAAAGGGACTAAAAGGACCAAAATTATTCAAGTAAAAATTTATTGGACCATTTGTGAATTCGGACAAAATTATAGGAACATTTGTGATTTTTTTTTTTCTATTTGTGGTTTGTCATATTTTTCTTCATTATTCGTGAGATGGATTCTATTTATCAAATGTTCAGCCACCCAGTACACTTGCACAATATAATTTTTTTAAAAGTATACCACTCGTTCCACTGAAACAAGATTTGTGTTGCAATTCAATTATGAAATACAAATATCATCATATTTAATTCATGTATTCGAAAATACGCAAATCAAACGACAAGGGAGGTTAATAACATGTAAAAACAATAAGTTCAGTTTCTAGAAATCTGGTTTACAAATTAGAACTCATAAAGTTCCAAGTATAAGAAACATCAAGTAAAGATAGAATAAACTACAAAATTTGGAAAGTAAAACATCCATCCCTGTGATCAAAGTGAAAAGACAAGCTTATAACAATGTATCTAAGAATTCAGATACTGTGGCGTATTTGAGATGTGGATAGATGTTTGTTCCTTCTACACCACTTGCAGAATTTACGTCGAAGTATGTCTGATCTCCCTTTACAAATGCCGAGTATATGAAAATCATCTCCATGTTGTCTGGATATGGAGTTTCTGAAATGTAAAATCAAATGGATACATAATCAACTAGGTTTGCTGAAAATGACTAATAACCTCCCACATATAATTGATACACTAACTTAAAGAAGTGCATATAATTGGAACGAAACAGAAGTAGAAAAGCCAATGAAATACTTTTACTCGATCAACATACCATCAATCTTGTGAGAAGCTCTTCCTCTGAGACATAATTTCTCTCAAGATGTTTACCAATCTTTTTCTCCCAAATATCAACCAGCTCATTCATGGAAAGAGTATTTCCAGGAGGCCTCAAGTACAACGCTTTATTCAATGTACGTGGATCATCCACCATGCTTATTGTGAAGGCAACAACATCGCTTTCTTTTGTAAAGACACCTGTAAGAGACATAAATCACAGCAGTTAAACCTATCACTAATACAAGTATAGAAAAGAAAAAACAAATGAAGTAAAATATTCACAAGATAAACTGAATTGATAAACCTTTGTATGCTTTCAAAATACTGTGCTAATTATGAGACCTCTAACGTTTCCATCACCGAATATGGTGACTTTGTCTCTTGGAGGGGTTTTAAGGCCTGGCTGAACAAGGGACGACAGAAAGTAGCTCATATAGAAGTTGCAACACATGTAAGTGTAAGGAATGTTTTCAGCTTCAACGAGACGCCTTATCTCAGCTTTCCTTGAATAGAAGTTGCGATCCAAATGGGAAACTCGAGTTCTCTCGGGATCCGTTCCAAATTCTGATGGAAAGAACCTCTGCACAATCCCAACTAAACAATAGAATAGAGTGATATAGGATTGTACTTAATAACTCTACCAGATGATTATTGGTTCCCAAGAAAAGAAAACAAAGGCAAAGTCTTACATAAATCAGTTTTACCGGTGTGTATTTTTAAACAAAAGCAGTTGCTTCATTAAAACATACTAGTTTATCGGTATGAGTTGATTCATTTAAATGTATTAGGTATAATGTAAAGTGATAGTTGAGAACAAGTTGTACGGTAAAACTATTTTACATAAGATCAACTCAGTGGAACAACTATTATGTGGAGTCTGCAATCACAAACACAAGCAAAGCAAGTCCAATTATTTGATGAAAAAAGGTCAGTCATCCCTATTGACTGCGTGGATATTGGATTTAATGAAAAGGTCCATCTCAGTTTATCCTAGTGATAGTATTAATATGAATTTGAACTACAGTGCAATTGGACATATTATAAAAGGAAAACACAACTGAATCGAAATTTTGTGGTTTCCTTGAGAGCTTATAAAGCGTAAATGTTATCCTATCTATGTGCTTTCATCAGTAAATTCAAAATAAACGAAAAATCACAATTTCAAAATAAACGAAAAATTAAAAGCTTGGAGAACAATAAACGAAGGGGAAAAAACGAGCGTGCTACAGGACATGCTTTAATAATGTGGAGGCCTTCATTGGAGAGGAATTTAAGCTTCTGGTGTTTCTTCGGATCGGAAAATGCCGAGTCCCTGACAAGTCCAAATGTTGATGCGATGCGTTTAAGCTGGCTTTCGCAATTTCTGTGAATTCTGTTGTGTTTTTTTTCGACTCAAGAGGAAGAAGAACGAGAACGATATTTATAAAAAATTATGTTTTATTCAGTTATGTTTTCTTTTTGCTCACGAGGAAGAAGAATGAAATATCCCTTAAAAAAAAAGAATGAAATATATATATATATTAATATATTTTTTTTTGATTTAATATATTTTTTTTTATAAAAAGTGTTATAAGGATAAATTTGTAAATTAATAATTATATATTTTAAATTATTTAATTTATTATATCAGTACGACATAAATTCGACATATAGTACGATGCAGTACGATGGTCAGTACGATACATAGTACAACAAGTTGCAGATCATTAAATTTAAGCCTTTGGATTTTAAATCTAATGCTTCAAATTAACTGACTATTGTCAGTCAGTACAACACCCTAAATGACGTAAGAAACACCCAACTCAAAATTTAAGTATTTATAAATTTATTTAACTCAAATGGAAAAAGTTGTAATTTTTATGTGAAAATTCATGGATTTCAAATTCATTCATCCAAATGAAGCATTAATATTCTCTATATTTGTATCTTAATTTTTATGTTCCCGCCATAAAAAATTCCTAAATCCTGATTATACTCTACATATATATATGATACACGATATGTATCTAGCTATATGCTAATTCTATCCCATCGCTCTCAATCGATTTTCTCTTCGGTGCCTTTTTTCAATCCACGCGGTTGTTATCAGTAGTTAGTTATATATGGTGAGAAACTGAGAATCGTGAGATATTTCCCACTGAAGCGACACCACTCTGTTTATAATCCAATAAGTGGGTCCACATTTTTAGCTAGCCAACAAAGGTTCAACATTTTCATACTAGTTTGGATTTTTATACCAACTACATAATTAATTTTCTTCACACATCAAGTACACTCTGCTCCAAACACGAGGTTTTTTTATTAAAATGGGGCATTTTTTAATTCTTATTGTCAATGAGGTTGATTTTAAAATATTTATGCATTTAGGTGATGGTGCGTTCATAGAGCGCACCACGTTCGTGTATGTATGTGTATGTATAACATGGTGCGCTCACTGAGCACATCTAGTGGGACATACTTATGTACATATATATGTTGTATGTAACACCTGGTGCCTTTCAAATGCGCACCAAGTACCTCACGCCTCCCAATCTCTTTTCCAACCCTCCTGCATATATATTCCCAAAACTCTCCTCTTTCTCAGCACATATATTCTCAATGTATTCCCAAATGTTGGAAATCCTGCAACAGATACAACATATATTCCCAATGCATATGGTGACTTTCAAAAGAGCACCATGTCTTCTATCGGTCAACCCTCCCATCACTAGGTGCTTTCCAAGAGAGCACCACGTTTAGATGCAATATATATCTCTATATACATAGCCGTCTTCCACTAGGTGCTTTCCAAGAGAGCACCACGTTATACATACATATACATACACAAACGTGGTGTTCTCTATGAGTGCAACAACACCTAAATGCATAAATATTTTAAAATCAATCTCATTTTCTCAATAAAAATTAAAAAATGCCCCATTTTAATAAAAAAAACCTTCAAACACTATATTCTTGGTCCTTTATTAAAAATAGGGTTTATATATAGTTTAACTTTTGTGTTCCTTCTTTCAAGTTATATTTATAGGTTTTCAAACTTAGGCTGTCAATTAATATTAAACGAGGAATTCTTGCATGAGAAGTATCAAAGTTTGAATCATAAATGATCTCATAATTTTAGCCTTAAATAAATTTAATCTAATAAGTTTTTTTGTCGTTAGTCTCAATAATTTATACAATGTTCAATTTTAATTCCAAATAGATCAAAAAACTCAAAACGACGTAGTTTTTCCGTTTCAATTTGGAGCTTTTCGGTTGATGCTGTGATTGGACTGCCACGTGTCACGTGTATTTTTAAGTGTGTTTGACTACTTCTTGTTCTCAATTCTGTTTTAATTTTGAGTTTTTTTTTCCTTCAACTATATGCCTAAAATTTTAGTTGTTAAAAAAAAAATATACGTGGCAGTTCAGTTACAGCATCCGCCAAAAAGCCCCAAATTAAAAATAACAAAACAACATCGTTTTGAATTTTTCGATCGAAAATGTGACTAAAATTGAACACTGTCAAAATTATTAGAACTAAATCGACGATAAAAAAAAGGCCAAATAATTAAATTTAGCCCATACTTTTGGATTTTCATCAATTTTAGCACATATATATTTTTTTCTCGCTTCAAATTTAGCACATACTTTCACTTAATACTTAAAAACATCTCAGGTCATCATTTTCGACAAGGTTCGTCTATTGTGGTTGTCGGAATTAATTTATTTTGTTAATGTGTAAATATTAAAATATAAAAATAAAAAATATCACCACTTAAAATTAGAAAATAGTGACCCGAGATATTTTTGTATCCCGCGTTTTTTAATCTTAGGTGGTATATTTATTTTTATCTTTTTCATTTTAATAGATACACGTCAACAAGATAGGTGGATTCAAGCGACCATATCAGGGACTTTGTCGAAAATGGTGAGTCGAGATGTTTTTAAATATTAAGTGAAAGTATGTGTTAAATTTGGAAAGAGAAAAAAATATGTGCTAAAATTGATGAAAAACCAAAAGTATGGGCTAAATTTAATTATTTGGCCTAAAAAAATTATGAGACTGAATCTATTTAAGGCCAAACTTATGGGACCAATTGTGATTGAAACTCAAAGTCTCATATATGAGATGTTATATTTTTTTGTAGGTTTCTGTGATACTTTTAATTATTATAGTGGCAGTATAGTCTCTTATGAATTTGAATAACATTTCTGTGTATCAGTTGCACTGTACTTCAAGTGATGTACCACTAATATCTTTCATAAGAATAATTTTTTTTTGTTCGGGCAAATTGTGACTCGAATTTATAATCTCACGATATGAGTAATGATGCTCTAACCACTAGAGCTATTCCACTTCATCACATAAAAACAATTAATAATATTGACCAATTAATTATACTTTTTAATAAATTAATTTATATAATTTAAAAGTATATTTGAATTACGGCATGGTTGATGCATATAATTGCTTGCAGTTTTGTGAAATAAAATTGAGATATAATGATATATATGTAGAGTAGGTCTCATGTGCATTCAGGTGCCCCGTACACTCATAATGTATTTTAGAATTATAAAACTTTGTTATGTTGAAAGATGCAAATTGTTTATATTGAACCGTGCAACTATTAATATGAAAAATAATTACACGATTCAGTATAAATAAAATCGCATCTTTCAATAAAATAAATTGTCTAATTTTAAAATACACTATAAATAAATAGTTCACCTTAATGCATATAAAACTTGACAAAGTCTAGTATGAAAATTTTCATACATGAAAAAACTTCAATTTACAACTAAATTTTGTAATTGGTGAAGGTAAGATAAAATTGAGTGGTTCATGGTTCACTCGGCCCAAGTGGTTCATGATTTATCCTGTCCGAATATATTTTAATTTATGATTAATTATTTAATATTTAGGGTGTAGATGATTGATTTAGAACAATTTTATAAATTTTTATATATGAAAATTTTCACACGGATAAATTTGTCTAACTTGTTATTGCCCTTTTTTCCTTCGGTTATAGTTAGTGACTATATGAATGCGCTAATTACGCATATAATTTACTTAAGATATATTCTGAATATCTAGGGAATGCCCCATTGAACTGTACTAGCTAGTAGCTAGCTAGGATTTTATTATGGAGATAATTTGTAAGCTTCCACTTTCCATAACAAACTAATCATTACACGCATGTTTCATGAAGAGAGAAAATGTCAAGGAAAGTAAAAATAAAAAAAAAATTAAAAGAAGAAAAGTTCTTCTACAAATTCCGGTTAGATGAAACTTTTTTAATATTACTATTCTACATATAAAATTGGCTTAATTACAATTTAATCTAAACTTTTGAATTTTGACAAATAAATCATCACTTTTATCTTTTTTGCAAATTCAACTTCGGGCAGTTTGTCCCCTTGCCCAAAAATTAATGTGTACAAAAATTGCACCAGCATCAATCCAGTAAGCATCCACGTTAAAAAATACTTATTAACATAATAAATAAAAATTAAAAAACAAATTAATATTATATATACTAAAAATAAATTTAAAAAATAAAATAGAGAATAAAATAAAATATGTACAAATGAAATAATTAAAATGAAAAATGAAAAATGAAAAATGAAAAATTAAATATTCACCCTCTTCACATCTTCATCTTCGAAAAATAAAATTGGTTATGCAAAAAAAATTCAGTTGCACCTCCATTTTTCATTCATATTCCCTCCCCTGAACACTTGAATCAATTTTGATATGTGAATTGGGTCACCACATACGCTACTCCATACCCGACTCTCGAAATGGAAGCTCGCTTTTTGTAAAGAAGCATGGTATATATAGCGAGCTTATTTTTATTTTATTTTTTAAATTACAAAATAGTTTGATTTAGTGTATTTGGAGCAACACATATTTAAGTGTAATTGGATGTTGAAATTTCTTGTGTAATTAGATTTTAGAGATTTTTTTTTTTTTGCAGAATTAAGATTATTTTGTGAAAATGCGGTGGCGAAAGGAACGTGGGGTCGGGATGGGGCAACGGTGGGATGGTGTGGGTGTGGGCAGCGGTGGAGGCAACATTAGGTTGAAGATGAAGAAATTTTGGTGTAATTGAATTGTTTTTGCATAATCAATTTTTTTTCTCGAGAATGAAGATGTGAGGAGGATGAATATATGATTTTTTATTTTTTATTTTTCATTTTAATTATTTTATTTGTGCATTTTTTATTTTATCCTTTTAATTTCTATTTTATTTTTTAAATTCATTTTTTAGTATATATTATATATATTTTTTATTTATTTATTATGTTAATAAGTATTTTTTAACGTGGATGCTTACTGGAATATTGACAATGGTGCAATTTTTGTACACATTAATTTTCGGGTAAGAGAGCAAACTGCCCGAAGTTGAAATTACAAAAAAGAGTAAAAGTGATGATTTGTTTGCCAAAATTCAAAAGTTTAGATTATATTGCAATTTGTGAAAAGGTGGTGATTTTATTTGCAATTAAGCCTATAAAATATCATTATTGTATATACAAAATATTAGCAGTATTACTTTCGTCTATAAAAAATGTGATCAATTGTTTTATTTGTCTCTCAACCAAAAATATGTTCATTTCTTTTATGAAAATCATCACTTTATTTTCATCCTTCAACCCATCATTTAATCTTTCAAATTGTCACTCAAATTTATTTACAAACAATCACTTTATTTATAATGAACTTCACATTACCCTATAATACTCTTAATTTATTTACTATATCTACCTTTTATTAAAACTTATGTCCAAACAAACGAGCATACTATTAATGGATGGAGGGAATATAACTTTTAAACAACAACATTTTGTATGCACAATAATAATACTTAAAAAAAATCACACGAGCTCGAGTTCACAAAATTATTTTGCCTTTCACTAATGCATATTAGTAAAAGATTAATTTTTTTGTAATCCCATTAACTTATCATCGTTTTTAAATTGGTCTTAACTATTTTGACCTTTTAATTTTAATTCTATAAATTTGTGAAAATTTTAAAATTGATCATCAGTTATTACAGATAGCCTACCATCAATTCACAGATCTACCATCAATTCACAGATCTACCATCAATTCACGGATTCAGATCTGGTGTAGAACAACACCCTACTGTGCACATACACACCATTAGATTACACACACGCACACACACCCGTACGAGTGTGTGTGATTCAAGGATAGAGAGGGTGCACAGCACCCTCACGATCAATTTTTTTTTTAAAAAAATTAAAATAATTAGGATCAATTTCAAGACGATAATGAGTTACTCCGATATATTTTTTTTAATCCCACCAATAACTCCGCAATTCACGGCCTTATTACTTAAACTTGCAGTATATATCCACACACCATACACCACCATATTTGATACTCCAACTCCTCAAATACACACACACAATGAGAATCACATCTCTATACCCCCTACTTATCCTCCTTTTTCTAGCAAGCACCGCCACCTCCACCGCCGCCACGACCACCGCCACCGCCACGGACTTCATCCGCACGAACTGCGACACCACACTCTACCCCGCACTCTGCTTCCACTCCCTGGCCGGCTACGCCAACGCAGTACAACAAAACCCGGCCAGCCTGGCGCGCGTAGCCGTCGGCGTCAGCCTCTCACGCGCCAAGCACATGGCCGCCTACGTCGCCAACGCCTCCCGCGAGGCCGACTACGCCGCCGACCCACGCGCCGCCGCCGCCCTGCACGACTGCTTCTCGGTGCTGGGCGACGCGGTGGACCAGATACGCGGGTCCCTGAAGCAGATGCGGCGGCTGTCGGGCGGCGGCGACGAGCTGAGGTACCAGCTGAGCAACGTCCAGACGTGGATGAGCGCCGCCCTGACTAATGAGGACACATGTGTGGACGGATTTGAGGATGTCGCTGATGGCCCTGTCAGAATGGACGTCTATGATCGGACGTTGAAGGTGAAGGAAGTCACTAGTAATGCGTTGGCTTTGGTCAATGTGTTTGTTTCTAAGGTTATGCTTCCGTGGTGACACTAATTTTGTTTAATTTAATTAGGATCTATATATAACTAATTATATAGTTTGTTTTGGTTTTTTTTTTTTAACCCTTTAATACACCTGATTAATTATGAGTGGGTCTCATATGCACACAGGTGCACCATGCACTCATAGTGCATTTTAGAAGCGTGCAACTATAAAAAACAGAAATGTGCAACTATTCCAAACAGAAGCATGCAACTATGTTCCCATATTAACAGTTGCACTTTTCTTTGTAAATAAGTCGCATTTTTCAACATAACAAATTACACGCTTTTAAAATACACTGTGAGTGCACGGTGCACCCGAGTGAATACAAGATTTAGTCATTAATTATATATTTGTGTGTGTGATCATATTGTAAGGGCAGTTTGTTGTGTGTCAAGTGCATTATACAATTTAAATATATTTTTTAAAAAGTAGAGTTATTTTTATTGAATTTTTTAGTAAAAATAACTATACGGTCTAAAATTGCATTTGAATGGTATGATGGATGCACTTATAATTGCATACAAGATTATGTATAATTGGAACACATAATTTGGATCATTTTTCAGTTTGCCCTCAACCAATCCGAACCACCCATAAATTGATCGGACTGAAGAACCACCCATTTTTCATTTTTCAGTTTGCCCAAAACCAATTGATACCAACTTCAAAAAAAATGGGGAGAAAGTATAAAAGAAACCATAAATTCGGTCGAATTTAAGAGCCGTAATTCAGAGGATTTAATAATGTGAGAAGAAACAATACTTATAAATCACACAAATCTGAAGAATTCATGAACCCTAGAAATTCGCCCAATTCAACAACTAATCACACATAATATCGAACAAATCACACATAAATTCGCCCCAATTTTTAACAACAGCCATCGCACGCACGATTAATGAATTTTTCATAGCTCATGAACCCTAGAAATTCGGATGTGTCGCATGTGTACAGTAGAGAAGAACAATTTCTAACCAAAAAAAAACATATAACATACCTTGGTAGATGGGACAAAATAGAAGGTCGTATGGGGCGGATTTATCACCAAAACGCCACCGTCCGCCGCTTTGGAGCTTGAATAGGGGTTGAGTCCAATTTTCGCCACACGAGAATGAATAATAGGTCACGACACAAGAGAAGTAGAGAATAGTGAATAATGTTGAATAAAAAACAAAAGAAATACAAATAGAAGGGGCAAATCGGACCAAGAAAAAATACTGTTGAACCCTTACTCGCCGAAGACCTTGGGGGGGAAGGTGATAAATACTCAGTGGGGCTACAGGGAAATCGAGGTAATATGGTCCGGGGCGGAGTTGATAAAGTCGGATCCTGCTAAAATTAGTATACATGTATTACTATCTACCAAATGCCTCACTATTTAAATTCTTACAACTATTATTACCATAATAATAGCTACCAAATGGGGCCTTATTGGGTAAGTTTTAACAGATTAATTTATTAATTAGTAGTATTAGTAGGTAGTTCATGTAAAGTAACTTTTAGGATAGTGTATTTGGGATTAAATAGAGTGGATATACTATATATGGTCCTTTTTATGACAATTATTATCTATCTAATTTTTTATGTTATTTTATGGAAATTGTAGAAAATTATATTCCTTCCGTCCCGAATTGAATGTCACCATCTATCATATCTGTCCTTAAAAGTCACTTTATCATTTCAATTATTAATATAAAACTCGCTCGCAAAAATACGTATAAAAAGTAAAGACGACTTTCAATTCAGGACGAAAGCAGTATAAGTTTATCTGCAATATTAACTATGGATACAATTAGATTTACAAATTCAGTTAAGTCCTGTATGCATCAGGTGCACCAAACACTTCTTAATGTATTTAAGAATTATATAATTTATTGTACTAAAATATGTAATTTATTTACATTGAACCATGCAACTATTAATATTAAAAATAAATTGCACGGATCAAAATAAACAAATTGTATATTTCAGTGCAACAAGTTCACAATTCTAAAATAGATTAATATAAAGTGTACGGTACACCTGATGCAACATGTTCATTTATTTATAAATGAGAATTTAACATAATGCATTTCTACAAATATTTTTTTATGATTAGTTCTTGTAAGCATTATATATATGTGCATTGTGCAACTTGGGTGTATTGTTTAGACATGTACGCAATATGTTTTTACTGAAATATTGAATTTGTTTTCACTGATACAAGTTGTGCATTTCAATATAAATTAATTGTATGTTTTAAAATTACACTTGAATTGCATGATGCACCTAGTAAGTGGTGGATCCAGAAATCCCAAACAGGATATGCACCTTGGGCATACGAAAAAAATTTAAATATTACAATTGAAACTATAAAACAAGTCCTTAAATATAAGTAACATAAGCAAGATATAGACAATTTAAAACTTAAAATTAAACATATTTACACAAAACTACTATTATATAAATCAACACCAAATAAAAAAATACACACTTCCAAAGTTTTAAAATTTCATGTCCAAATTATATTTCGTTTCACTGTGAGACTATTGTACACAATATTAAAAATTACGAACAAACAAATTTTTATTTAAAGTAAATATATTTTTTTTTTTCAATATTTGTCTATTGCCAAAAAAAATTTGCATTTGCATGCCCTTTGATCAATTGCATTTCACATGGTTCTACTCTTTTTTTATACTACTGGCTGCCAATGGATACACCTAGCTAATTAGACTCATAAGGAAGTATTTCAAACTATTTTTTCTCTTTAATTCCTTTAAAAATTGGCTAAAAATGTTACAGCAATATGATCTTATTTACAATGAAGCTCTTAATTAACAACAGAATTGTAATGATTATATATGTTTAACTCTTTTTTTTTAAATTAAGGATATATGTTTAGCTCTTTAATTACTTTTATAAAATTGGCATGATGGCATGCACCCGGGAGGGGCGTGCATGAAAAAGTGGAAATGATCGACCGATGGTTGGTTATCATTATTTCACTACATGCATGTCAAATGATTATGCTGGCCAGCAATGGCCCAAACCGGGGGATTTTGTCTTCGATATATAGAACAATGTGAAATAGTGATTTTTATTATGTGATTAAGTTTTTTTAAGTTTTGTTTAGAAAAAAAAAAAAGTTTTTTTTTTTAAGTTTAGTAATTTCGTATCATTTTAAAATTGATTTCAATTGTTTTGAAATATATATATTTTTTTATCATGTAATTTTTTTTAAAATAAAAAATTCATAATTTTACTTGCTACATCCACTACTACACATTTGAGCTTGCGCAGCTGCACTTGGACAACCTTTTTTTTCAAACAACTTTCCAAGAATAAATTGAGAAAGCGGTTTTTATTAAAAAAAAAAAAACAAAGAAAATGGGTTTGAAATAGCTGTCCAAGATCCTTTGCACAAATGTTAGTAACCGCTGTCTAAGTAAACACTTGGACAACGGTTAATAACCGCTGTCTTTATTTTTTTTATATATCTAATATATATGTCCAGAACCGAGACCTAGCTCTCAGATTCCTTCATTTCTTTCTCTCCAATTTCCTCTCCCCCCAAATCGCCGCCGTCATCGGTTTCCCTTCAACCAAATCGCCCACCGTTGCTTGACCAAGTCGTCGTCGTCGGCTTCTCCCTCTCCCAAATCAAATCGTCACCCCTCCTCCCTCCCTCTCCTACCGGGCCCGTTGCCTCCCCTACCGCCCCGTGGCCGTCTCCCTCCCCCGCCGCCCGTCGTCCCTCCATAACACTTAGTTGGTACAAAGGATTGTGGGATCTTTTGGCTTTTTAAATTGAAATTATATATTTTACTTCAATAGTTTTGTTTATATTATGTTGCTCTTGTTGTTTTTTGAACTGAACTAATCTCAGGATTGTCATTTCTGAATTGTGTCTTTCATGGTATAAGAATTAATTTACTGGTCTACTTCAAAAGACAATGTCATTCAAGCCTAATACACATGTGTTCATAGTATAAAGAGTCTGCTATCAACCTGAAATTTTAATTTACCATCTACGTGTACCTCCCATGACTATGATGATGCGCAGATGTAACTTATAAGTAGATGTATCATGTATGCATGCATAGATAGTTCTTATCGGAAAGTGTTAATGTTCTTTAGGTTTATGACCTAGAATGCTTTCTCTATGAAGTAATTCACGGTTCTTTTTTTTTCGTTTCCATTGATGCATGATTATTGTGCTGGTAGAAACAAATGGGGATATTCATGTAATGTATGTGCAGATTTAGGTTCTTATCCCACCATGTTATGGTTTCTATACAAGGTCTTTCTCTAGAACGCCTAGTGTTGTAAAAATCACACACCATTCTGTCCTCACTGCCACGCTATGTATGATTGTACCTTGTAGAAACAAAGTTCGATATTTTGGTCCAGTAATCGGCTGTAAGAGATGAAACATCCGGTTGACCAATCTGACTATGCCACATAGAAATGTTGTTAATACATGAAACATCCGGTTGTGAATATTGTTTGTTTTTTGTTTATTAAATGTTGTTTTTTCCGCTTTTACGAGGATCATGTCTCGTTTGCCATATCCCGGAGATGATGGAGATGATGATGGATATTCTGATGGAGATCATGGCGCAAATGATCATGGTGCATATGATGACTTGAGAGAGTGTGACACTGATGCTCCCACCACCACTAGCAGCTCCGGGGAGAAGCGCACTCGGGTATAGTCACCATGTCATCTATTAAGAGAGCTCAGAAAAAGGAAAACACTTCGTAATTTTATTACAATTGAACAGTTTTGAAATCGATAAATATATTGATTGATCGTTGAACCTAATTAAATACTATGTTATTGCGTTATCGTTCAATGAGTTTGACAGTAATAGGAAAAGAGAGTGAGTCATTGTCCTTCTACATTGGAGCCGCAATCGGGGCGTGATCCCTATCGTCTTTGCCACCAAGGATCGGGCGTAGCCCCAACCCAATCCTTTGAAGGAAAAGATTATGGGACGAACTTACGGTATGTTAATTATATATTTATTGAAAGTTGTAGTATGACCCTTAAATTTACTAAATTGTTATGTTATATGCGTATAGACAACATTCAGAGGTCTTGACCTCACAAGAAGAAGCAAATATTATCGCAAGCTGGAGTAATGGCCAAGAATTTCCGGACTTGGTTGAGAAGTAACACACGAGATCCGGAAGCTGGTCTTTACTCGGCTAGTCCGCCTCCGGCAGTGTCGAAATAGCCCTATGGTGGCTCCATCTTTGGGAGGAGTTTGTGAAAGCGAGCTATGGAGGATGATTTCGAGTAAAATTGATCAATGTCATTTCCTCGATTTCTAATGCCCTAAGTTTTTCGGTTTTATCATATTTCTATTATACTGTAGAATCGAAGTAATAAAAATCGCGATCAAGCCAAATCGATGGAGGCGCGATATCGTGGATCGAACAAAGGTTATACACGAATAAGAGAAAATATGGTGAGATCAAAATCCTAACTTTTTTTTATATATTCACTTTTAATATATCTAATAAAGGGACACGCTTAATCACTATCGTAAAAGAAGAAAGAAGAAAAAAGCGAGAGAGAGAGCTTATTGTTACCCGCTTTAGACTTATTTCAAACTACCGAAAAGGGTCGAGACGGAATATTCACGATCCCCCAAAGGCATCAACGATCAAGTGGTAATCTATCCATTAATTTATCTTTCAATTACAAACTATTATTTATAAACAAATAATTAAATAATAATGTTTTTTTTTTGTGATTCGGGAGGCGTCTATCTCAAACCATGACGCCTCGACGACATTCGCATGATCGATCGGCCTTGATGATCTGTTTGGGCCGGGAAATGGGTCGCCAGAGCATCCCTACCGCTTCTTGAGTGTCGGATATGGCGTGATTTAAGACATCTTTAGCAATGGCACCTGTCTTCAAGCCATGAATATGGTGGGTATACTAAAGGAATAGGTTGCCAAGTTGTCTAAAGATGTGGAACGTTTGAGGTCCGAGAGAAGATCGAGCCACGTATCGCCGAAAGCGGAGCAAGCTATGAACATAGTGTCGCTTAATGCTATGTTTTCGGCTAACCCTAGGGGCGACTTTATTGAGGCACTTCAAAACGCCTCCCCAGTATCGATATGCATGTCTCACATTTGTTTTAATTAAAGACTAGTGTATTAAAATTTTCTAACTAAATATCTTATTGAATGACCCAACGACCTTTGCTACCTTTTATCCGGAGGATCCCGATCGATTGGTGGCCCTGTGCTCATTGCACAGCTCCCATGGAATGATTCATGGTCATCCCATCACTCCCGGGTTTCGTGAGGGTCACACTCGATGTACCCGTGTCGGGAGAGGAGGACTCGATGGTGCCAAAACCAATCGATGAAGCCGTCACGTCGAATAAATGGGGGCACTTCATCGAATGGCCGAGCAAATTGGTCTCTAGCACCATGAGGGTAAAATATTTGTTATTAAAGTTTATTATCTTATTTGTGGTTCTAAATAATATTGCAAATTAATTGTAGAATCTACCGACCCCACATGAGGCTAAATCGAGGGACTCCATTTCTACTCGATTTTGGTTATCCCATGATTGGAGACTTAGATCCGCGATGATCATTTACAATCTAGGGTGCAATCGGATGATATCGTCTAATGCTTTCGATATCGTCATTGTTCCCATGTTTGCTCACTTTCATCGTAATACTTTCCAAGAATTTGTCGATGAGAAACATGTCTTGTAAGTCTTGAATGACGAGTGGTTGAGTTCAAACCACCATAGCCCTTTACCTCGGTATGTGTTTTACTAATTCTCAATATTCACTTTCAGATATAGTTTAATTTTCTTTTTAAATATTAATTAGTGTATATATGTTGGTTAAAGATATTTGGGTGAGGTATATCTCTCCAGAGATAACCGAGCAAGTGGAATGTACTCCTTCGTCTCCCCCAAGTGTCTTGCATAATGGGTGATAGGTATGCACCATGGATGGGTTCGTTAATCATATCTTTGAATTTAATCGGGAGGCGATCATCTCATTTTTTGGCCAACAAATGTGGGGTGAGTGATAAACATTTCGTTAAAATTTGTATTCATGTTTATAATATTTGCACATATATATGCTAAATTTGCGCTTAATTTTAATATTCTCAATATAATATAGGAACCATTGGGTCTTTGATCGCCATACACATGAATACATTAAGTGTGTATTTTATGGACCCAAATTTCATGATGGAGTTTATTCAAATCGCCCTGATCTCGTTTCATATATGGAAGCGTAAGTTCATTTTTAATATTCTATACAACGATTTGTTTTACTTTTAAAATTATGCATATTTAATCTATTTTTATTTTTTAATTATAATAATAATAGTGTGATGACGATGTATCGGAGTCGCCTTCAGAGTCAGCGTTCAAGATCCAGGTTAAATAAAGTGAACTGGATTAACATTAAGGTAAATTTAATTTAGTAAATTATCAAACTAATTAATAGAAAGAAATCATAATTGTAATACGTGATTATATTGTTAATCAACAGGTTCCGAGGAAACGAGATAATGACCATTGTGGACATTTTGTGTGTTGCTTTATAGAAGATATAATCTGCGCTTCTATAACGAACATTCCTCTCAATGTAATTCAATTTATTGATTTATTTAAATTATTATTGATTGAATAAAAATTCATAATGTATTGATTGATTCGTTGTTTGCAGTTTGTCTATGAACGTGAGTTCAAGTCTTACTCTAAGAAAAGACTGGAGAAATGGAAAAACGATTGTACGGGGTACCTTTACAATCGATTCTTATATTCATACGATCAATATTGAGATAATGTTGTTTGAAATATTGGTAGCATGTAATTAAATTATATATTTGTGATGATATATATTTCATATTTTTGGTGTATTGGACGTATGTTTATGATTGTATGTTTATATATAGAACAATGTGCAATAGTGATTTATTATGTGATTAAGTTTTTTTAAGTTTTGTTTAGAAAAAAAAAAGTTTTTTTTAAAGTTTAGTAATTTCGTATCATTTTAAAATTGATTTCAATTGTTTTGAAATATATATATTTTTTTATCATGTAATTTTTTTTTAAAATAAAAATTCATAATTTTACTTGCTACATCACGTTACCAAACAGGTAATCATCACATGTTTAATTATTTTATTTTTCTATTTAATTTCGAAGCGGCACTTGAACTTTTTTAATCATACTAATTTTGGTCGGATTTTGGGTTGGTTTTAAAAACAATTTGTATATTAAATGACAAAGTGAATTGAGAGATTTATCGGGTCTAAACTGATCAAAAAATCCAAAAATAAATCAAAATACATAGAAATCATTCTTCCTCTCTACAAAAAGTACGCAGAAAAATTTTAACCCAAGATTATTAGTTAGGATTAAAAAAAATTAGGTGATATTTCAAAACTAAAAAAAAAAAAATATATGTGGCGATTACCTGTTTGATCTTTGGTGACCTGTTGCATCAAGTTAAATAACTAATTTAATTTTTTTTGATAACTTATATCAAAATCAAAAAGTAAAAATAATCGGGACCAATTTCAATACGAAATAAAGTTATTCGACTACAAAAAATTTAATTCCGATTTATTATATCATACCATATACTTTAGTATGTAATGGCCGTTTGTAAAAGTTATGCTCTTGAAAAAGTTATTTAAATTAATAATTATGAAAAAGTTGTTTAATAGTAAAAATTGACAATATTTGTAAAAAAAATAAAAATGTTTGCAAAAAAAATTAATTGTATTTAAATATAATTCATTAATTATAAAAACCACCTAGTAAATTATAGTTTTTGACAGCTTATCTAATCTGCTAAAAAAAATACCAAACACTCTAAATTGATTCTTTAAAAAAAATTAAAAATTGATAGAATTTTTTACAAACACCCCTATTATATAATACAACACATAAAAATTTTGAAGGATAATGTCCTGAAGAATAGCATAGATGAAATCGCCATAGGACATGTATAACTCTTTTCAACTCCTAATTTAAACACCTCCAACGGGACAAATTTCGTGAATAAATTTTGATATATTTTAACTTTATATTTTCACAAATTTTCCAAAATATAAATAAAATTTATTTAAATTATTCTCACTTTCTCATCTTTTTTATGACAAGGCACAATAATACTATTGATTATCTAGAACATGGATCATGTGGTGTATACATCGTGCTGTGCAGTAAATCCATACGAATCTATAGTGTAATTAAATTTAGTACAATATAAGACTGTGCTACCAATTAAAAAATACACTCTGAACCCACGCACATGATCCTAATCCCTAGGACTGCGTTTGTTTTGGGATTTAAGTGTGCGAAACAAGTCAAGATTTTTGAATTTAGGGATTTAGAATCCTTAATGAATAGTAAATGTATGTGTTTATTTTATGATTTGAATTGGGTGAGATTTAAATTTATGTCAAATCAATATTTAATAATGATTAATATTGTATTATTATATTATATTGAGAAAAGTAATAAAATGTATAAAATGTGATGTATTGGAAAAAGTAATAATAGATTTTATAAGTATTTGTAGGTGTGGATGAAATGTGGAATTTGAAAATCAAACTCTAAATCCTAAATTCGTATGAGATGAAAAACGCAAAGTTCTAACTCCATCCGTGTGAGTCCCAAAACAAACGCAACATAGAACACAAATCATATTTTGAACGTCAATATGAAGAAAGATGGATGAGTAACGCGAGCTGATAATGTAATTGAGGCCACAAATAATGGCGTCAATATTAAAATAATAGTGTGTGTGGCCGATATAACAAAGACAAAGTAGTATGAAATAATTATAAGTAGTGTGTCATATATGTGTCCTATAATGGGCCTTTCTAAAATTGGCCCAAGTATACTTTATGGGTCCGGCTATCCACACCCCCATAATTGGTTGATACATCCTCGTTTCCATTGAACTACCAATTATACCCTTAAATAAAATCCTAATTTTCTTTCTTTCTTTACTATTTTTCTTCCGTCTCCTCTGCTCCTTTTCTCAGGCAGAACTCATTGCCAAATCTTCTCAGATACGCCGCCGTCCGTCGCCCCTACACCGACTCTTGCTTCACCCCTTGCCTCCCTGTTTCATTACCTCCTCCTAAGTTCAATGAATCTATGCAACAGCTCCGCCCCACCGCCGCCCTATGCACCAGAACCCCAGCGCGCCGGCCGGCCTCGCCCTTGCCTCCCTGTTTCATTATTTTTTATTATTTTTATTTGATTTGTGCAGTGTCATCTCTTAATTTATTCTTTCGGAAAATTGGGCTATCAATCACCTGCTTTAATTATTTAGCTCGATATTGTATTTCCAATTTTCATTGAGCAATTCGAGGGCCTTTACTTTATGTAATATAAATCCTTGCACAAGTTGTACTATACAAATGGTTGTTGAATATAAATATTTAATTTAATATGTTATTTAGTGAAAACAATTAATATTTTAATTAATATTATTAATTAAAAATAATTAATTAATACTATTTAAAAAAAAATTGAGTTGCACAGAGCATTTGACTGACACGTGTTTTTCAACATACTTGAACTTGCATTGAACCCGCTCCCATCTAGGGTGAAAATGAATTGGGTCGTGATTTTTATAGAACCTGCCCAGTGAATTTGCTCTAGAATCCACCACATAAATTTATTAATATTTTATATATACATATGTATTTATATAAATTTATATTCATATTATTATTTATATATTTTTATGTATATAAATTTAAAGTATTATTAAATGAATATTACATGCTATTTTCACTATATGTCTTAATTAATTTGGTCTATTTAGTGTTAAACTTTTTATATTTTGCATTTTAAAGTAAATTTATAAATAAATAATTAAGGCAGGCTAGGATGGATCTTGCGAGTGGGTCTGGGCCCTTAATTTTATGGTGAGACGGGTCATGTGACATGATAGGTGTTGTAACCACATATTTTTATAGATCAATGGATGTCAATATTTATATGAAAAATATCTGATGGATATAAGATTCCTTAAATAAGGAAAGATGAGAATCGTACTTTGTGAGGTATTAAAATTACAAAGGTCATTGTATGACATAAAATATTCGGGACCAATATTCCACAATCGACTCAGTTAATTCCTCCCGAATGAGAAATAAATAAATAATGAAATATTTCCTTGCGTGTTTATAAAAAAATCATTTGGTTATATTTATATCGTCTCAATTCATGTTGATGATCTAAATATTATTGGAACAGACAAACAAATTAAAGAAAGCTAATTTAATCTTAGAGATTAAATTTTGAAATAAAAACGTTGATGAAACTAAGTATCGGCTCGAACAACAGATCGAGCATCTCCCTAAAGGAATATGAATTTTATATACCAATCAACTTACTTGACAAAGGTGTTGGAGATGTTTTTATATGGATATATTCATCTACTTGGCACATCAATGATTGTTCAATCCATTAAAGTGGTATTGACAAAATTTATACCTAAGGAAGAAACATAAAATATGATAGGACCAGAAGTTCTTTATTTGACTAGTGGTATAGGTGCATTACTTTATTTTGAAAACTGCATCGAACTCGATATTGCATGTACATTGAGTTTGTTTGCAAGATTTAGTGTTTCTCCTACAAGGAGACCTTGTAAAACATTAAAGCATATATTCAGCATCTTCAAGGTTCACAATATTTTGATGTAAATACATTTGTGGTTCATGTGGTGGTATTAGTAGAATGATATATCTCTGACCATCTTCTATGAGGATAATGCAACTTGTATTGCACATATGACCAATAGTATGTGAAAGGGAATTTCAGAATACATATATCCCGAAATTCTTTTACCCACAAGAGTGATGAAATTATCATATAAAAGACTTGAAAAACTGTTGTTTTCAGGGGAAAAGAAAACTTCAAAACAATCATGAAGATTGGGTCCTGAAGATCATTAATTGTACTTTTTCTCAATTTACTAAGTTTCTCTTTTAGATTGTTCTAATGAGGTTTTTAATTAGACATGAACATTACGTCGTAATGTACAAAAAAGAGTGTTGTAAATATATTTGTTTTTTGGACATTACTCCTTTATGGGCTTTAGGGCTGTAACCCAATTAGTAGTATAAATAGTCGTTTACATTGTATCATCATAGATATAGAGAATAATGAGATATCTTCCTAGCTTGGCATTGCCTCCAAACATAGTCATTCTCAATGAACTAAGTCAACAATTGTTTTTTATTTTATAACAATAATTATTACATTAGTATCAATATCACTTTTCTACCCACGGATTTATTAATTAGAACGTATAAAAACCACTAACTATATGGTTTCCCATAACAGTACGTATAATTTTCTGCGCACGGATTTATTAATTAAAACATATCAAAACCGCCAAATATATATTATAAATTAGACATACCACCATGATTAATTGCAGTAGTGTTTTATTTCAAAAATTACATAGATACAGGGGGTATATTTGTAAATATATGAAAAATAATGCAAAAATATATATTCGAAACATCTAATCGAAAAGGAATATATTGGGACTCTTTTTCATGCATGCATATATGTTTAATGTATAAGCTAATTAACTCATTAATTTGGACAGTTTCCACTTCGGTGTTTTATCTCATACCCTGAAAACAATGAAATAGAAGATGAAATATTAATAAAACGAAATACTAATATTTTATATGCATGGTAGATCTGAGAGAGGATACTATTTAAAATGCAGCAATTTAAGTAAGTTAATAGTATAAATAGACCTATTTACCTAATGGAGGGTTCCATTTTTTTTTTTTGAAAAGTCCTCCCCCCACCCCACCCCAAAATAAGTTACTTTCCACATTCATACATAAAATTCTTACGTAATAAGTAGTTCATGTTTTTTTGGAGCTCACAAATAGTTCATGTTGAAATTTAATAATTCAATTTAATAAATAGATGGATAGAGCCATAGAGGTACAATATTGACTTTGTTCATGTAGCTTTTGATTATTGTATTTTTAATTATTTAATGTGTAATCACATTATCAAAGAAAATACACATTTTTTTACGAGGTCCTATTAATTGGCTAGCAATACCTTGACATTGACGTGTGGTTTCAAAATCAAGCGGCCAGCCAAGTTACATGCACAATACCGTTTAAACTCTAATCAAACTAAGAAGCCGTTCAAAAACCACCATAAAGCTATTAAGTTTTCATTCCCATGCAAGTAAGAATATCAATTAGGGGTGACAATTTTTTTTAAACAGACCAAAATCGGCTGAACTGAACCATGCATATTTGCATCGTTATTGGCATTTTCACTACAAATAAATAGAGGTTGCTTACGAAATATTTTAAAAATATTTTCAAAAAATAGAAGATTGCCTAGGGAATATTCCAATTTGTGTAGGCATTTTTATTCATAGGTAAATTTGCCTACGGAATGTAATTTGTAGGTAAATTTATTTGTAAGTCATTTCTAAACCACAAATATATTTGCCTACAAAAATGTATGTTGCCTAGGGAATTATCTTTTGTAGTTAATTAGTTTGCCTACGGAAATTAGGAATGTGTAGGTAGTTTCATGGTAGGTAATTTGTTTGCCTAGAAAATAATTTTTTGTAGGTAACTTTTCATAGATTTTTTTAAAAATTGGTAGGCAAATTCTAGGCAATAGTCACTTTTAAGGACCAAATTATTTTTGTAGGAAAATTTCATAGGCATTTGAAAATTTTGGTAGACAATTCTTCATTTTCTTGTAGTGTTTTTCAAATTATCCTCGATTTATAAAGTTAAAAAAATTGAAAAAATATCAATTCAGGGTCTGAAAGATGGTAAATCAATCAATTTAAGGCTTGAAAGATTATTCATATCAATTCAAAGCCTGAAAAATAGAAAACTATCCATCTAGGACCTGAAAGATATAAACTATCAATTTGAGATTCACACATTTTAAGACCATGTTTGATATTTATATTTTATGTCCTAATTTTATGTCCTTTATTTTTTTATTTTTAGGTTCATAGGAGTGGTGCAAAGAGGTTTGTTATATATGTGAAGAAGGATATTTACAAGGAAAACGTTGAGGTGAAGAGATCTATGAAGAATATAATGATTATTGGAGATGGAATTAATGCAACTGTTGCTACTGGTAGTAAGAATGTCCAGGATGGCTCCACAACCTTTCGGTCTGCAACGTTTGGTAAGTATTAATTGGAAATATTATATCACTTTGAACTCGATTTTTTTAGTATCACTATTATGTATAATAATTATGTTATACATAAAAAATATTACTGTTATACACAAAAACTATCGCTGTTTAAAAAATGATTTATATTTTTAAACAATGAAAACTTTTATGCATAATAGTGATAATTTTTACACATAAAAGTGATGGAGTTCATGTATAACTCTGACTCACAAGAGTATTACTAGTTTTTTATTTCTCGGGCTAGAAGAATTTAATTGCCTGGCTGTCAAATATAACCCTGGCTGTCATATATATATATATATATATATATACAAAAATATAACCCTGGCTGTCATATATATTTGCCTGTTTATTATATAAATTAGAGTAGATCTTCTGCGAAATCGAGTTCACGATAAACTCGATCTATATCGTTGTTATGCTTATGCACTATTAAACTATAATAATGCATAACATAATAGTGAGTGTCTATGCATAATAAAGATAATGCGTATATATAATATGTTATCTGAATAAATAAAGTTCATTATAAATTTGTTTCACATAATTTTTTTATCAATATATTATAGATCAAATTAATCCCATGACTGCATCACGATAATCTCAAGTTGCAAACTAGAGTAGACCATGCAAATTGATCGAATTACAGTCTTTCTATCTTAAGTACTCAAAAGTCACAGGGAATTAACACTAATTAATTATATATCTGGCTTTAAAAAGATTATCTATACTTGACTCTCTTTATCCTTTTACCTAACTCCAACTTCTCGATCCCTTTCATTTTGGTTTTTCTTACGTTCGTGTCATCCAAATCAACATCTAATTCATAGTCATTAGAAAGTCAGCATCTAGTTCTCTTTCTTGAAATGTCAACATCTAGTTAGTAACTAGTAAAAAAATTAATTAATTAAAAGTAGGTCTTCTATGAAAGACAAGTCACACAAAATTTGTCATTAATTAATTGCAGTTGTAACTGGCGACAGGTTCATAGCACGGGGCGTGACATTTGAAAACACAGCGGGACCCGCGAAGCATCAGTCTGTGGCCCTACACTCCGGGTCAGACCTATCCGTATTCTACGAGTGTAGCTTCAAGGGGTACCAGGACACTCTCTACCTACTCCCAACGCCAATTCTACCGCGACTGCGACATCTACGACACAGTTGACTTCATCTTCGGGGACACAATTTCCGTCCTCCAAAACTCCAACATCCACATAAGATCACCTATAACCAATCAAAGAGCCACTATCACCTCCCAGGGCAAAAAAGACCCGAACGAGAACACCGATATAATTATCCACAACTCGCATATCTTGGGATCCAGCCCGGCTTCGACCCTTAATTATTTTAGGAAGGCCGTGGCAAAATTATTCCACCACGGTCTTCATGAAGTGTACGATTGACGGGTCGATTGACCCGGCCGGGTGGCTGCTGTGGAACGACAATTTAGCATTGTCCACTTTGTACTATGGGGAGTACTTGAATACCGGAAGCGGTTCCCGTACCGGTGGGAGGGTGACGTGGTCGGGGTTCCAGGTATCCAATTGTCATGGCTATTAAATGTGTTTATTTCATGCGTATGAATGTTTGGTTTTAATTCACCTCGCTCAATTCGCTTTTTCCAAGTGAGAAAAAATCCACGGGTAGATTAGATTATATTGATTTGTTCAATGTAATAGACTACACCGGATCGAAGACGAAGAAGGGGATTTGAAGACGAGGTCCAAAACCGGGCGTGGGAGGTGTGCATCGCGCGAAACGTGCCAAGGGAGGCACGTGCACAATGCGGACACCGCCGGGCACACGCGGGCACGGGTGCAGCAAGGCTGGCGCGCGCTTTGAGGCGGGGCGATGCCATGGATGGGGCAAAAGCGCCACGTGGCGCTTAATGCGCGGGCAGACGCGGCGAAGAACGGACGCGAGGCGGCGGCGGCGACAAGCAGATGGGTATGCACGCCACCCACACGGCTGGCGGATGCAAAGGCATCCCGCCTCCATGAAGCCGGGTCAGATGCCAGGCGCTGTGGCGCCAAGACGTGAGGCGGCTGGCGGGTCTCCGTCCGTGAAGTGGCGGGCGTGGGTATGGCGTGGGGGAAATTAACTTTTCGAGACGAACGAGTGGGAGAATTTCGAGACGGAAGATTTCTCAAGATCAAGACAAGAAGAAATTTAAACCATGATAGTTGGATATATGTGCCCTATGTGTGTTTAATTTTTTTTTTGTTTTGATGAATGTTTATTTTCTTGTGCTCCTATTTAATTTGTTTAAATGTGTTTGCATAAGAAATTGTTTAAAAATCTCAACTTCAAAATTACTAAGTATGTTTTAAATAATTTATTTATTTTTTGAAATCAAATTAAATTTGACCTCCATGATTTATTTATTTGTGAAATCTTTTGGTGAATTTTCCCCACGGATTGACCAAAAGATAGCTATCACATGAATAAATTCCGAAAGAATGATTGTGGATTATTACTAATGGCGGTATTGACCCTCCCCATGAGTGGCTTGCTCAAAACGAAATTATAATCCTGTATTTAATCATGATTATTACTTAGGTATAAAATTGATATTATATACTTCCCCGAAGTCTCTGTCGATTTTATATGGTCAAGTAGGAGCCAACTATTAATTTTTAATTAAAGGTTTGTAACTGTCTTTATTTGTAACCTACTTGAATGTGTTTTAAGCTATGAACCACACGCACGTTACATGTTTAAAACTGTTTTGAGATGTTGACTAATACATGTTCATATTTTTTTGAGATTTTAATATGTTTCATGTGATCGAATGTTAGTGATAATTTTTTATGATTAAATCGTTAATACAAAATGTATGTTTATTTTCAGTTCAGCATGTCGCAACCTTTAAATCCACTGTTTAATATACTTAAAGACAATCAATTGACTGGTGAAAACTTTGTTGATTGGAATCCTAAACTACAAATTGTCCTAACAGCACAACAACACAAGTTGGTTCTTGATGTACCTAATGTTGGGAAAATCGGGGTGCCCGGATCTATTCGAGGTGATTATTTAAATACATATTTAAATTAAACAGTTAATTACTAACATGAATTAATCCTAAATCAATTCAACATAATAATAAACAACATGCGTACACATAATTCACGTAAATCCTAAACATGCGGAACTAGGAGTTACGGAATTACTAACCTCTTGAAGAATCAAACGGATGAATCAACCCAAGAGCCTTCCCAAATATATCCCCAAAGTCCATGACCGCTATCCGGTGGGAATATTTCAACGAACGATTTTAATGGGAGAGAAATTAAATATTTTGCTACCACCTTTGTGGATTTATAATATTTCCAACACATGGAATTGCACTTGGGAATGAAGAGCTCATCCCCTATAAATAGGGAGGAGGGGGGCGAAAATTAGGGCTAGGAAAATAAGGAAGAAAATCTTTTCTTGATCTCCAAGAAATTTTGAATATATCTCCTATATTCTTTTCTCCTTAATTAAATTTTCCATAAAAATCTCTTCCCCTTTTTATCCCTAAATTTTCGAAAATAACAAGGCATAAAGAATCAAGATTTGACTTCTTGAATTTATGGAATAATTATGTATTCCTACAATAATTATCTCTTTCCATAAAATATGTACAAGAAAATCAAGACAATATTTTCTTCCTTTTTATCTACATATTTTCGAAAAAATAAGCAAGGAAATATTAGCAAAGTATTTTCTTCTCTCTTTCTTAATTGAACTTTATTTTGGGCTATTTGAGGGGCCTTTAGGAGAATTAAGATTAGACCTTCAATGGACTATGAAGCTTTAATATTTTGGGCCAAATATTATTCAAATCCATTAATATTAATTTATTCCACTACAAAATTAATATTGAACTATCCATCTTAACCCATATTACGATTTCACATATAACATGGCTCCCGGTCATTATTTCCCGCGTTTAAGATTATATTAGTCCATTAATTAATTAAGCCACTGAACAAGCTTTATATTAATTAATATCTTTGTCCTTGGAGTAAAGACAACTCAACATTATTATCCATACCGGAAATAAATTTCCACTTGCAAGATTTGGTATGATAAAGGTTTTGAGGCCACCAAGGGGACAAATCAAGCAAGACGTACTTGCACGCGATTCTCCGTTTTAAATGTCAGCAATCGTCATGTAATTAATAATATTGCCCAAGATATAAGGTATCGAATCACATTGACTCTCTTCCCATCATAAGTCAAAGCAATAGTTATTAATTTCACACGATCCTATTTAAGGGACGGAGATTAAGAAACAACGCACCACTGAGGTCTAATTCTTGTATATTCAGTACCGAAGAATTTGTCCTCCTGTAGGTCCTCATTCAACGCACCTAAATGCGTTAGTGTGATCCCTTAGTCAAGACAGACCAATCTGGGTCTCACACTTCAACCGTTCATGATGGCTCGTTCATTTCCATCTGGGTTGTGAATTTGTACTTAATTACGAGGGCTGTTAATTTGATCTTTAGTGATCGGGCATCACCAAATTAACTACAACGTAATACGTACTGTCTTATTGAACGAGTTTGCAATAAACATATATAACATTCATTCATATTTAATGCAACATTGATTAAATAATTTATTTCAGTAAATAAATAAGAAACTTCAGTTTGGTTATACAAAGTAAAAGCATACTTTTCAGTATAACCCCAACAATCTCCCACTTATACTCAAAGTCTACTTTTAAGTATACTACAACATGTCTCGTGTTCTATGTGACATCTAATGTCACCCTACACGAACCTAATAATATTTTTCCCACTTATACTCAAAGCAGATTGTCAACGTCCTTGACACCCATTCCTTCCACATGTCTCTCCGAATGTACTCGAGCGAGGACCCCTTTGTGAATGGATCTGCTAGGTTGTCTTCCGATGCAATCTTAGCCACCTCAATGTCTCCTCTCTTAACGATTTCTCATATGAGATGGTATTTTCTTTCAATGTGTTTGCTGGCTTTGTGGGCTCTCTGTTCCCTTGAATTTGCAATCGCTCCTATTATCACGATGAGACCGTGATTTTGCTTGGGCAAATTCGGGACCACGCCCAAGTCCACTAGGAAGTTCTTGAGCGAAACCGCTTCCTTCATCTGCTTCTGGCGGCGACGTGCCTCGGCTTCCATGGTAGAATCGGATGCATTTACGCTTTATGCTTCTCCATGTCATGGCTCCTCCCCCCATGCAGAACACACTACCCGAGGTAGACGTTCTGGAGTCAATGTCTGATTGAAAATCCAAGTCCGTGTAACCGATGAGGATCAAACTGTCTGACTTGTAAACCAACATTACATCTGTGTCCTTTTCGGTGCTTCGAATGTTCTTTACTCTGATTCAATGCTCTTTCGTGGTTACTTTGATATCTTGCCACCATGCCTATAAAGAAAGCGATATCCCGGTCTCGTACACAACATTGCATACATGAGGCTTCCCACAACCAAGCATAAGGATGCCCTTCATATCATCTATCTCTTTCTGTGTCTTGGGACACATCTCTTTGGATAGATGGATTCCGTGTCTGTAGGGCACAAAGCCTTTCTTGGAATCCTGCATGCTGAAGCGCTTCAAAATAGTGTCTATGTATGAGGCTTGCAAAAGCCCGATCATTCTTTTCCTGCGATCTCGAGTGATCTTGATCCCTAGGATGTGACCGGCTTTCCCTAAGTCCTTCATATCGAACTGTTTTGACAACCATGCCCTTACATCTGATAACACCTTTACATCATTTCTGATGACCAGAATGTCGTCCACGTATAGTACCAAAAATACCAATGCAGTTCCATCACGCTTTTTATAGACACAACTTTCAAATTCGTTTTGATCGAATCCGTAGGATTTTATAACTTGATCAAAATACTGATTCCAAGCTCGGGATGCTTGCTTCAGTCCATAAATGGACTTCCTGAGCTTGCAAACCAGATGCTCTTGGCCTTTTTCAATGAAGCCTTCGGGTTGTTGCATATAGATTTCTTCGTCAAGATTTCCATTTAGGAAAGTTGTCTTGATGTCCATCTGCCAGATCTCAAAGTCTAGATGCACACCAATCGACAAGAGAATGCGTATGGACTTGAGCATGGCTACGGGCGAAAAGGTTTCCTCATAATCGATCCCTTCTTTCTGAGTGTACCTTTTCGCCACAAGTCTTGCTTTGAAGGTTTCAACCCTTCCGTCCGGTCCCCTTTTTCTCTTGTATACCCATTTGCATCCGATGGGTTTTACCCCATCAAGTGGTTCGACTAGCTCCCACACCTTGTTGTGATCCATTTCCATTGCTGTTTGCCAAGATTGAGCATCTTTGTCTTGGATCCCCTCGTTGTAGGACCATGGATCTGATTCTTCTGCGGAGATCAAGTCCGAAGACTCTCCGATCCCCAAGAATCTCTCGGGTTGTCTGATAACCCTCCCACTACGACGAGGTTCCAATTGTATAGGCGTGATGTTTGGTATATCATTTTGTACAGTTGGCAACGGAGTTGGCCCCTAAGTTCTTCTAAGGTATTTTCACTTCTAGGCTTTTGACTATTCATATAGTCTTCTTCCAAAAATCTAAAGTGAGTATTGATTACCACCTTTTGATCTTCGGGACCATAGAACATGCATCCTTTAGTTCCTTCGGGGTACCCTATGAACATCCTTAATTCCGAACGTCATCCAATTTATCGGTTTCCTTGTCTAAGCATTATCTTTACACCCCGAGATCCTAATGTGTCGAAACCGGGCTTTGCATACATCCCACAATTCTCTCGGGGTTTTAGGTACCGATTTGGATGGCACTAGGTTCGTAATATAAGCCGTTGTTTCTAATCGTAACCCCTCATAATCGATTTTGGTAAATTCGCGATAACTCATCATCGACCTTACCATTTCTAAAAGCATTCTATTCTTCGCTTCGCAACCCCATTTTTTATTGAGGGTGTGGGTGCGATCGATGGGATCCCCACCCCACTTCCGATAGGTAGTTCGAAATTCATCATTTGAGGTATTCGCCTCCACGATCAGATCGTAGAAACTTGATACTTTTTCCCTTATGATTCTCTGCTTGAGCCTTAAATTCTTTGAATTTATCAAAGGTCTCAGATTTATGCTTCATTAGGAAAATGTATCTGTAGCGTGAGTAATCATCGATAAAAGTAACGAAATACTCGTAGCCACCTCTAGCTTTGATTTGCATTGGACCACACACATCGGTGTGAATGATTTCTAACACTTCTTTAGCTCTAAGCCCCTTGGCTCCAAATGCCCTCTTGGTCATTTTACCTTCCAAGCACGATTTGCAAGTCGGAAATGACTCAATTTGGAGAGGCCCAAAGAACCATCTTTCACCAACCTTTGAATCATTTTCGGGTTAATATGACCTAATCTTAGGTGCCAAAGAAGTATCTCGTTCACGTCAGCCGAGCGCTTTCGTTTACAAGAAATAATAGATGTTTTATAGGCTGCATTTTGTGAGTGATGTGCACAGTTAATAATATAGAGATTGTTCCTCAAAGTTCCACGACAGATAATCACATCGTTACGAAAAACAGTAACATCTTTATTAAAACGAACATAATATCCATCGATAAATAATTTAGAAATAGAAATAAGGTTTTTCCAAAAAATAGGAACATAAAGAACATCTCTTAAAATTAACGTCTTGTCTCCAAAGGACAGGTGCACTTCTCACACTGCTTTAGCTGCCACTCTCGTAGCATCGCCTAGTGTGATGAGGATCTCACTCTCACTTAGTCGTCGGGTCTGCTTGAAACCCTGCAATGTGAATCATACATTATTAGTGGATCCCGTATCCAATACCCACGAATGGGTAGCATACTCCGTCAAACAAGTTTCAACAACTATCGAGTGTGAATTACCTTTCTTTCCATTCCTTTTAGGTTTGGAACAGGCCGACTTCCAATGTCCTTTTTCTCCACAGTTAAAATATTTTCCTTTTGGTGTCTTCTGGACTTTCAACCAACTTGCTTTCTTACCCTTTTCTTTTGTGGCCTTGCTTTGGATCAGACTATTCACCTCCTTCTCAATCTTGCTTTCCTTTGGCCTAGATCTTGAGAGCAGTTTCTTAGTCACCAAAGCTTCGTCTTCTTGTCCCAAGTGTTTCTCTATCGTCTCCAAGATCTCTTGTAGGGTATCTATGGTAAACATGTGATCGCTCATCACAAAATTACAATAGAACTCATTAAAACTCCTTGGAAGAGTTAGGAACAAGAATTCAATTTGAACCTCATCATCGTATCGTGCACCAAGGTAAACAAGTTTTTCAAAATGGCGTCTGATTTTGAAAATGTGATCCCTTACGGGTGTTCCCTCAATCATTTTCAGCCATTCGACTCCATTTTGATGAAACTCTTTGATCATGCAGTTCTCAGAGGAAAACATTTCCTCAAGACTTTGAACAATCTCCGCAGCTGAGTCAATTTTCTCATGAATGAGCCTCAAATCACCAGACAATGAAGTCAAGATTATCTGTTTTATTGATTCATTGGCTTGTTCCCAGATTTCGTACAAACATCTTTCCGAACTAGATGACCCTTCAGTGATTCTTTCAGGTTTATGTCCGCCAAGAACCCAATAATATTTTTGTGCAGAGAGGACAAAAGTCATATTACGTTTCCAAGTGACATAGTTTTCACCAGTGAGTTGGTTTCTTTTCAGTATATTGAACAGTGGAATAAAAGGTTGCGACATGATGAACTGAAATAAACATATCTTTTGTATCAATATCCAGATCAACAAAAAATTAAATCACATAATTCGATCACATGATTCATATTAAAATCTAAAAAAAAATATGAACATGCATCAGCCAACATCTCAAAACAGATTTAAATGAGCCTCGTGGGAGGGTCATCATTTAAATCACATTCAAGCAGGTTACAAACAAGAACAGTTACAAACCTTTAATTTTAAAAAAAATAATAGTCGGCTTCCACTTGACCAATATAAAATTGACAAGGACTTCGAAGAAGTATATAAATATCAATGTTATACCTAAGTAATAACCATGATTAAATACATAATTATTACTTCACTTTGATCGAGCCTCGTTGGAGGGTCATCGCCGCCACTAATAATAATTCACAATCATCTTTTTGGGAATTTATTCATGTGAAAGCTATCTTTTGACTGTCCCGTAGGGGAATTTCTCCAAAAGATTTCACAAATAAATAAATTATGGAGGTCAAAATTAATTTGTGTCAAAACAAATTAATTATCATAACATACTTAGTAATTTTTTGAATTTGAGATTTTTTTAGTTTAAGCAATTCTCATGCAAAACAGATTTAAACAAATTAAATAAAGCACAAGAAAATACAACATCAATAAATCAAGCAAACAGAAAATAAACACATTGGGCAAAAATTATCCAACTGTCATGGTTTGATTTCCTTTGGCTTGATTTTGAAGAAACGCCGTCTTGAATTTCTCCCACTCGTTCGTCTCGAAAAGAACTCCGTCTTGAAACGCCACGCCAAACAAATCGCCGGAATGATGCCCGGATGCCGATCCGGCGGCCGCTTGGCCGCATCCATGCCCATGCGCCTAGGGCGCAGCCGCCGCCGCCCGTGTGTCATGGTTTCCAAGAAGACCCCGTGCCTCGACGCCTCACGTCCTTGGTCCGCCTTAACGCGCTGAAGCGCTGCATCCAGCGCTTATGCCGTTCAGCGTCTTAAATGATTCGATCTCGCCTTGGCGCCCTAGCACCCTAGGCGATGGCGTCTTGTCGTCGTCATACCAAGGCGCAGATGCGCTCCTTTTGGCGTTTTACGCGACACGTCGCCCATGTAAGGTTCCGGATCCATCTTTAATTCGCCTCCGTCTTTGATCAGGTTACAATTTATTTAACGAAAAATAAATACCTTAAATCTAGACTAGTCTATTACATTGAACAAATCAAATAGCCTAATCTACTCGTGGATTTTCTCACGAGAAAAACAAATCCGAACGAGTCGAATTAAAAACCATTCATTCATACACATGAAAATAAACACATTAAATATCATGACAATTGGATACCTGCAAAACAAATCTAGCAATTCTACTATCCAATTTCAATTTAATGTCCAACAATTTAAATAACAATTTAAAAAATCAGAGCTCGAAAACCGTAGCTCGATACGATTGTTGGGAAAAACGGGGTGCCCGGATCTATTCGAGGTGATTATTTAAATACATATTTAAATTAAACAGTTAATTACTAACATGAATTAATCCTAAATCAATTCAACATAATAATAAATAACATGCGTACACATAATTCACGAATCCTAAACATGCGGAACTAGGAGTTACTGAATTACTAACCTCTTGAAGAATCAAACGGATGAATCAACCCAAGAGTCTTCCCAAATATATCCCCAAAGTCCACGAACGCTATCCGGTGGGAAGATTTCAACGAACGATTTTAATGGGAGAGAAATTAAATATTTTGCTACCACCTTTGTGGATTTATAATATTTCCAACACATGGAATTGCACTTGGGAATGAAGAGCTCATCCCCTATAAATAGGGAGGAGGGAGGCAAAAATTAGGTCTAGGAAAATAAGGAAGAAAATCTTTTCTTGATCTCCAAGAAATCTTGAATATATCTCCTATATTCTTTTCTCCTTAATTAAATTTTCCATAAAAATCTCTTCCCCCTTTTATCCCTAAATTTTCGAAAATAACAAGGCATAAAGAATCAAGATTTGACTTCTTGAATTTATGGGATAATTATGTATTCCTACAATAATTATCTCTTTCCATAAAATATCTACAAGAAAATCAAGACAATCTTTTCTTCCTTTTTATCTGCATATTTTCGAAAAAATAAGCAAGGAAATATTAGCAAAATATTTTCTTCTCTCTTTCATTAATTGGACTTTATTTTGGGCTATTTGAGGGGCCTTTAGGAGAATTAAGATTGGACCTTCAATGGACTATGAAGCTTTAATATTTTGGGCCAAATATTATTCAAGTCCATTAATATTAATTTATTCCACTATAAAATTAATATTGAACTATCCATCTTAACCCATATTACGATTTCACATATAACATGGCTCCCGGTCATTATTTCCCACGTTTAAGATTATATTAGTCCATTAATTAATTAAGCCACTGAACAAGCTTTATATTAATTAATATCTTTGTCCTTGGAGTAAAGATGACTCAACATTATTATCCATACCAGAAATAAATTTCCACTTGCAAGATTTGGTATGATAAAGGTTCTGAGCCCACCAAGGGGACAAATCAAGCAAGACGTACTTGCACGCGATTCTCCGTTTTAAATGTCAGCAATCATCATGTAATTAATAATATTGCCCAAGATATAAGGTATCGAATCGCATTGACTCTCTTCCCATCATAAGTCAAAGCAATAGTTATTAATTTCACACGATCCTATTTAAGGGACGGGGATTAAGAAACAACGCACCACTGAGGTCTAATTCTTGTATATTCAGTATCGAAGAATTTGTCCTCCTGTAGGTCCTCATTCAGCGCACCTAAATGCGCTAGTGTGATCCCCTTGGTCAAGACAGGCCAATCTGGGTCTCACACTTCAACCGTTAATGATGGTTCGTGTTGGGGAATTAATTGCCCGGATCTATTCGGGATGAATATTTAAATACAAATTTAATTCTAACAATTATTACTAGCATGAATTAATCCTATATTAATTCAAATAATAATTCAACAACAAATCATGCATATAAACAGTTCACATAAATCCTACACATGCGGAATTACTACGGGTTTACGTGATCTAACCTCTTGGAGTGGCAATGGTCTCGTCGATAAAAACACACCAAAAAGTCTTCCCAAGTATTCCCTAGTCATTGCTCGTCAATCCGGTGGAAGGAAACTCGCGAACAATTAACAAAAGGGAAAATAAAAATTTGTTGCACCACCTTTGTGGATTTACTAATTTTTCCAACACATGGAATTGTTCATGGGAATGAAACATTCATCCCCTATTTGTAGAGGGTGGTGGCCGATTTTTCAACATGGAATAAGGAGGAAAAAATCTTTTATTGATCTCCAAGAAATCTTGAATATATCTCATATATTTTTTTCTCCATAATTAAAATATTCCATAAAAATCCCACCTTCTCTTGTTATGGTGTATTTCGAAAAAAAATAGGAAAAAGAAACCAAGATTTGGATCTTCTTGAATTTATGAGATATACTTGTATTCCAAGAAATACATATCTTCCATAATATCTTTTCAAGAAAATCAAGAAAATCTTTCTTTCCCTTTTTATTTCAAAATTTTCGAAAATTACAAATAAATAACCAAGTGAGAGATTTCTTGAATTTAATGAGATAATCTTGTATTCCAAGAATACTTATCTTCATTCCATAACAAAATTCAAAGAAAATATTTCTCCCTCTATTATTTATTATTTTCGAAATTTAGGAAAAATAGGCAACAAAAATTTAATTTATTTTTAAACACCTTTTTCAGTTATTGGACTTTATGTTGGGCTACTTGAGGGGCCTTTAGGAGAATTAAGATTGAACCTTCCAATGGATCTTGAATTATCAATATTGAGCCACAATATTATTCAAGCCCATAAATATTAATTAATCCCACTACATAATTAATATTGCACTATCCATCTTAACCCATATTACTGTTAATATGGCTCCCAAGTTATTATTTCCGTGTTTAAGATTATCTAGCCCATTAATTAATTCAAGCCACCAAATAGCTTTCCATTAATTAATATCTTTTATCCTTGGTAAAGGAACGGTTCAACATTATTATCCATACCGGAAACTAGTTCCACTTGTAAGATTTTATATGATAAAACTTATGAACCTCCCAAGGGGGCAAATCGAACAAGTGTACTTGCACACGATTCTCCGTATTAAATCTTAGCAATCGCATGTGACCAATAATATTGCCCAAGATATAAAGTATTGAATCTCGATGATTCTCTACCCGTAATAAGTCAAAGCAATAATTACTAACCACACGCGATCATATTTAAGGGACGAAGATTAAGAAATAACGAACCACTGAGGTCTAATTCTTCCTAGTTCAGTTCTGAAGAATTTGTCCTCCTGTAGGTCATATTCAGTGCACTAAACATGCACTAGTATAATCTAATGGTCAAGACAAACCAATCTGAGCCTTACACTTCAACCTTTCACGATGGATTGTTCATTTCCATCTAGGTCGTGAATGGTGTACTTTTGGTTACAAGGGACTGTTAATTTAATCTTCTGTGATCTGGTATCACTAAATTAACTGCAATGTAACACATACTATTTATTGAACAGTTATGCAGTAAATATATGTAACATTCGATGATATTTAAAAGCATCGATGATAAACAATTTATTTCAATAAATAAGACCGAAATTCAGTTTGATTATACAAAGTAAAAGCATACTTTCCAGTATAATCCCAACAATCTCCCACTTATACTCAAAGTCTGCTTTTAGGTATACTACATCATGTCTCGTGTAGTTCCTAATACGTGACATCTAATGTCACCTACACGAACCTAATAATGTCTCCCCACTTATACTCAAAGCAGATTGGCAATGGTCTTGACACCCATTCCTTCCACATGTCTCTCGAATGTGTATTCGGCGAGGACCTTTGTGAATGGATGCGCTGGGTTATCTTCGAACGCCATCTTTGCCACCTCTATATCTCCTCTCTTAACGATTTCTCGTATAAGATGGTATTTCCTTTCAATGTGTTTGCTGGCCTTGTGGGCTCTTGGTTCCCTTGAATTTGCAACTGCTCCGACATTGTCACAATAAATAGTGATTGTGCTGGGTAAATTCGAAACTACATCCAAGTCCACTAGGAAGTTCTTGAGCCAAACCGCTTTTTCGTTTGCCTCATAAGCGACTACATATTCGGCTTCCATGGTAGAATCTGCGATGCATTTACGCTAACGCTTCTCCATGTCATGACTCCTCCCCATGCAAAACACACTCCGGGAGGTAGATTTTCCAAATCTAAGTCCGATTGAAATCCAGTCCGTGTAGCCGATGGGGATTAGACTATCGATGATAAACCAACATTCTATCTCGAGTTCTTTTGGATACTTGAATGTTTTTAAGCGTAGATCAATGTTCTTTTTCCCGATTACTTTGATATCTTGCCACCATGCCAATGCTGCAGCGGATATCGGTCTCGTGCAACAACATTGCATACATAAGGCTTCCGACAAAATTAAGCATAAGGAATGCCTTTCATGTTATCTATCTCCTTTTTGTGTATTAGGGCACATTTCCTTGGATAGATGGATTCCATGCACGAAAGGTCTGAAGCCTTTCTTGGAATCTGCATCTTTGAATCGTTTCAAGATGTGTCTATGTATGAAGCTTGCGATAAGCCTATCATCATTTTCTTGCGATCTCGAGTGATCTTGATCCCAAGGATGTGCCCGGCTTCCCCTAAGTCCTTCATATCAAACTGTTTTGAAAGCCATGCCCTTACGTCTGATAACACCTTTACATCGTTCCGATGAGCGTAATGTCGATCTCGTATAGTACTAAGAATACCAATGCAGTTCCGACACGATTTTTGTACACACAACTTTCGAACTCGTTTTGATCAAACCCATAAGACTTTATAACATGATCAAAACATTGGTTCCAAGCTTTGGATGCTTGTTTGAGTCCGTAAATGGACTTCATGAGCTTACAAACTAGGTGTTCTTGGCCCTTTTCAATGAAGCCTTGGGGTTGTTGCATATAGATTTCTTCATCAAGACTTCCGTTAAGGAAAGTTGTCTTGACATCCATTTGCCAGATTTCAAAATTGAGATGCGCAGCAATCGACAAGAGAATTCAGATGGACTTGAGCATTGCTATAGGTGAAAAGATTTCCTCATAGTCGATCCCTTCTTTCTGAGTATAACCTTTCGCCACAAGCCTTGCCTTGAAGGTTTCCACCTTCCCGTTCGGTCCTCTTTTTCTCGTGTACACCCACTTGCAACCAATGAGTTCCCCCATTAAGTGGTTCGACTAGCTCCCACACTCTGTTATGATCCATAGAACCCATTTCGCCTTTCATTGCCTTTTACCAAGAAATGACATCCTTGTCTTGGATTGCCTCATCATATGTCCATGGGTCTGATTCGTCTTGTCCGGGAATCAAGTCCGAGGACTCTCCTATCCCCATGAATCTCTCGGGCTGTCTTACAACCCTCCCACTACGACGAGGTTCCGGTTGTGAAAGTGTGTCGTTTGGTATGTCATCTTGTACAGTTGGCAATGAGGTTAGCCCCCTTAGCTCATTTAAGATAATCTCACTTCTGGGTCTTCTTTCGTTCATATAGTCTTCTTCCAAAAATCTAAAGTGGGTGCTTATTACCACCTTTTGATCTTCGGAACCATAGAACATACACCCTTTTGTTCCCTCGGGGTATCCTATAAACAACCTTAATTCCGATCGAGGATCCATTTTTGGCTTCCTTGTCCAACACGTGGTCGGACACCCCAAATTCTCATGTGTCTCAAACCGGGCTTGCATACCGATCCACAATTCTTTGGGAGTTTTGGGAACCGATTTGGATGGCACCAAGTTCAGAATGTAAGCCGCTGTTTCTAAGGCATGACCCCAGAACGACTTGGGAAGATCCGCATAACTCATCATTGATCTAACCATTTCCAAAAGAGTTATGTTTCTTCGCTCTGCAACCCCGTTTTGTTGAGGGGTTCCGTGCGATTAAATTTGATACAATCCCTTCATCTGACAAGTAGTTCAAAAACTCATCGCTGAGGTACTCACCTCCACGATCGGATCGTAGAGACATGATACATTTTTCCCTATGATTCTCTGCTTGAGCCTTAAATTCTTTGAATTTCTCAAAGGTCTCAGATTTATGCTTCATAAGGAAAATATAACCGTACCTTGAGTAGTCATCAATAAAAGTGACGAAATACTCATAACCTCCTCTTGCTTTGGTTGACATTGGAATACATACGTCTGTGTGAACGATTTCTAACACTTCTTTGGCTCTATTCCCCTTGGCTCCGAATGCCCTCTTGGTCATTTTACCCTCCAAACATGATTAGCATGTTGGAATTGGTTCAACTTGGAGAGACTCCAAAGAACCGCCTTTCTTCTACCAACCTTTGATCCTCTTTGGATTAATATGTCCCAATCTTAGATGCCATAGAAGTGTTTCATTCACGCCCGATGAACGTTTTCTTTTATCTAAAACAATTGATGTGTTATAGGATGCATTTAAGTGAGTGGTGTGCCACGATAAAATTGTATAGAGATTATTCGACAATGTTCCATGACGATAAAATTTATCATAAAGAGAAATGGTAACAACTTTATTAAAAGTAACCGAATATCCATCAAGGTAAAGTTTAGAAACCGAAATTAAATTCTTTCTAAAATTCGGAACGTAAAGAACATCTCTTAAAATTAAAACTCTGTCTTCAAAAGACAGGTGCACTTCTCCCACTACTTCAGCTGCCACTCTCGTAGCATCGCCTAGTGTGATGAGGATCTCACTCCCACTAAGTTGCCGGGTCCGCTTGAACCCCTGTAAAGTGAAATAAACATGATCAGTGGATCCCGTATCCACCACCCATAAATGGGAGGCATACACCGCTAAGCAAGTTTCAATAACTAGTGCGTGAGAATTACCTTTCTTTCCATTCCTTTTGGGATTGGAACAGGCTGACCTCCAATGTCCTTTTTCACCGCACTTGAAGCACCTCCCCTTAGCTGGCTTGCTCACTCCTCCACCTCCCTTCACCTTTTCTTTGCCTTTGGCAACACTTGAGTTCTCTTGCTTGTGGCTTTTGTCCTTTTTCTTGTTCTTACCACCCCTTGGCCTAGAAGAAGAAGAAGGTCCATTTGCCACCAAGGCTTGACTCTTTTGCCCCAATATCGCCTCTGCGAGACCAAAAGCTTGCAATAGATCGGGGCATCGAGAACTTCGATTATTCATCCGGTAGTTCGATTCGAATGCTTTCAAAACTTTTCGCGAGAGTGGAGCACGAATCGATTTGGGTCTCGATGTCGTATTCAAAGACCAAGTACCTCAAGTTTGTTAAGGTGAGCCATCATCCGGAGAACATGCTCCTTCTAGCGTTCCCTCCACCATTTTCATAGAGAGCAAGTCCCTCATGGTGATCTGACGAGCCACACGGTTCTGATGTTGAAACATCGCTTTAAGACTAGTCATGATGTCTGCGATGGTCTCAACGTTATGGTGTTGGTGTTGCAACACATCTGACATTGAAGCCAAGATGGTACACTTTGCCATTTTGTTGGAACGCTCCCGGTCGATATACTCTTTCTTAAGCGATTTAGTTGACTCATCATTTGGCTTTTTACGGTTTAGGTGTAGTGAGAACCCAATTATGGCTTTGTGCAAAGGAGGACAATAGTAAGTTTACGACTCAATCAACGAAGTTTTCACCAAAGAAGCAAATTGTCTTTAAGTATATTGAACAAATGGATTAAAAGGTTGCGACATGATGAACCCAAATAAATAATAATATGCATAAGCACAAATATATCACAAAATTCGATCACATGTTTCATATTAAAATCTCAAAAAAATATGAACATGCATCACCAACATCTCAAAAACAGTTTAAATAAGCCACGTGGGGTGGGTCATTATTTAAACACATTCAAGAAAATTACAAAACAAGAACGATTATAAACCTTTAATATCCAGATTAATAGTTGGCTCTCCACTTGACCAATATAAAATTAGACAGGACTTGAGGAAGTATATGCATATCAATTTTATACCTAAGTAATAACCATGATTAAATACAAAATTATTATTTCGCTTTGAACGAGCCTCGTGGGGAGGGTCATAAATAATTTACTAGTAATAATCCACAATCATCCATTTGGAATGTATTCATGTGAAAGCTATCTTTTTGACCGTCCCGTGGAAATTTCTCCAAAAGAATTCACAAATAAATAAATCATGGAGGTCAAAATTAATTCAATTTTATTATCCTAATAAAATTGTCAATTAATTGTTTAAGCATATTTAGTAATTTTTGAAAGTGAGATTTTTTTCAAAACATTTTCTCATGCATCACAAATTTAAACACAATTTAAATAAGCATAAAATAATGCATAAACATCAAGACAAAAAATTAAACATATTGGGCACATTTATCGATTGTCATGGTTAATTTTTGTCGTAATTGATCTTGAAATCGTCTTCATAGCGCCCGTACGTTAGTCTCGAAAAGCTCCCCTTGACCGTCTTAAAAAAATGCCTTGTCAATAAAGCGCGTCATCAAACCCGGCTCATGGTCGGATGTCCGCCTAACTCCCGGCCGTGTCGAGTGGCATCCCGTCTTAGCGTCTTGCCCGAAACCCCCGTCGCCGTCGCCCGGCGGTCTGCGTCACTCAGCGACCCTCGGCGGATCTCGGCGTCGCGCATGCGTACCGGTAGCAGCGCCCCGCCCATGCCCGATCCGTACCTCACGTGCCGCCTCGCCCGCGCCGCTTTGCATCCGCCACCCGCCAGCGTCTGCACAATAATCGCCCCGGCGCCCTCGGCAGTCGCCCATGCGCCCTGAAATTTGATCACCAGCGCTTCGGCCGAGCCTCGCCCCACCCCGTGCCATGCGTCGCGTTGCGAGCATGCCACCTTTGGCACATTTAAATGCGACACCTTTGCCCTACGCCCGCTCGATCCCGTCTTTTAATTCTTCGTCTCCGCCGCCATTTCCGATCTGGTTACAATTTATTTATAAAAATAAATAAACCTAGATCTAGACTAGTCTATTACATTGATCAAATCAAACAAATTCTAATCTACTCGTGGATTTTCTCACGAGGCAAAACGAATTCGAACGAATCGAATTAAAAAAAACCACAATTTATATGCATGCATAAATAAACACATTAAATTCCATGACAATTGGATACCTGCAAAAAAGATCTAGCAATTCTACTATCCAATTTCAAATTTAATGAAAATGAATTAAATCACAATTTAAAATTCAGAGCCCGAAACCGAGGCTCGATACCGGGGCTGTTGGGGAATTAATTGCGGGATCTATTCGGGATGAATATTTAAATATAAATTTAATTCTAACAATTATTACTAGCATGAATTAATCCTATATTAATTCAAATAATAATTCAACAACAAATCATGCATATAAATAGTTCACATAAATCCTACGCATGCGGAATTACTACGGGTTTACGTGAACTAACCTCTTGGAGTGACAATGGCCTCGTCGATAAAAACACACCAAAAAGCCTTCCCAAGTATTCCCTAGTCATTGCTCGTCAATCCGGTGGAAGGAAACTCGCGAACAATTAACAAAAGGGAAAATAAAAATTTGTTGCACCACCTTTGTGGATTTACTAATTTTTCTAGCACATGGAATTGTTCATGGGAATGAAACATTCATCCCCTATTTATAGAGGGTGGTGGCCGATTTTTCAACATGGAATAGGGAGGAAAAAATCTTTTCTTGATCTCCAAGAAATCTTGAATATATCATATATATTCTTTTCTCCATAATTAAAATATTCCATAAAAATCCCACCTTCTTTGTTATAATGTATTTCAAAAAAAATAGAAAAAAAAAAACCAAGATTTGGATCTTCTTGAATTTATGAGATATACTTGTATTCCAAGAAATACATATCTTCTATAATATCTTTTCAAGAAAATCAAGAAAATCTTTTTTTCCTTTTTATTTCAAAATTTTTGAAAATTACAAATAAATAACCAAGTGGGAGATTTCTTGAATTTAATGAGATAATCTTGTATTCCAAGAATACTCATCTTCATTCCATAACAAAATTCAAAGAAAATCTTTCTCCCTCTATTATTTATTATTTTTGAAATTTAGGAAAAATAGGCAGCAAAAATTTATTTTATTTTTAAACACTTTTTTCAGTTATTGGACTTTATGTTGGGCTACTTGAGGGGCCTTTAGGAGAATTAAGATTGAACCTTCCAATGGATCTTGAATTATCAATATTGAGCCACAATATTATTCAAGCCCATAAATATTAATTAATCTCACTACATAATTAATATTGCACTATCCATCTTAATCCATATTACAGTTAATATGACTCCAGGTTATTATTTCCCGTGTTTAAGATTATCTAGCCCATTAATTAATTCAAGCCCAAATAGCTTTCCATTAATTAATATCTTTTATCATTGGTAAAGGAACGGTTCAACATTATTATCCATAATTTAAAACTAGTTCCACTTGCAAGATTTTGTATGATAAAACTTATGAACCTCCCAAGGACAAATCAAACAAAAGCGTGCTTGCACACGATTCTTCTCCGTTAAATCTTAGCAATCGCATGTGACCAATAATATTGCCCAAGATATAAAGTATTGAATCTCGATGAGTATCTACCCGTAATAAGTCAAAGCAATAATTACTAACCACACGCGATCCTATTTAAGGGACGAAGATTAAGAAATAACGAACCACTGAGGTCTAATTCTTCCTAGTTCAGTTCTGAAGAATTTGTCCTCCTGTAGGTCCTATTCAATGCACTAAACATGCACTAGTGTAATCTCTTGGTCAAGACAAACCAATCTCGAGCCTTACACTTCAACCTTTCACGATGGATTGTTCATTTTCATCTAGGTAAATGAATGGTGTACTTTTTGGTTACAAGGGATCATTAATTTAATCTTCTGTGATCCGTATCACTAAATTAACTACAATGTAACACGTCTTATTTATTGAAACGATTATCACGAAGAAATATATGTAACATTCGATGATATTTAAAGCATCGATGATAAATAATTTATTTCAAAAATAAGACCGAAATTCGTTTTGATTATACAAAGTAAAAGCATATTTTTTGTAGATAATCCCAAACAATTCGTTCATTTCCATCTGGGTTGTGAATTTGTACTTAATTACGAGGGCTGTTAATTTGATCTTCCGTGATCGGGTATCACCAAATTAACTACAATGTAATACATCTTGTCTTATTGAATCCAGGTTTTGCAATAAACACATATAACATTCATTCATATTTAATGCAATGATGATTAAATAATTTATTTGAAAAAATAAATAAGAAACTTGATTTGGTTATACAAAGTAAAAGCATACTTTTCAGTATAAACCCAACACCTAAACCCGAAAAGCCTACTGATGATTCTAGCAAAACATATAAGAAAGAATATAATTACTGGGAGCGTTCCAATGAAATGGCTAAATGTACCATCTTGACTTCTATGTCGGATGAGTTACAAACCAACACCACAACATTAGAACTGCTGCGGAAATTATGTGAAATCTTAAAGTGATGTTTCAACATTAGAACCGTCACGGTGCAGACCAGATCACCATCTAGAGAATTGTTAACGCAGAAAATGGTGGAGGGAACACCCGTAAGGGAGCACGTTCTCCAGATTATGGCTCACCTTAACAAATTTGAGATTCTTGGTGCAAAATATGATGTGGAAATACATATCGATTTCATACTCCATTCTCTACCGAAAAGTTTCGAGCAGTTTCAGTTGAACTACCAGATGAATAATAAGAAGTTTACATTGCCTGATCTGCTACAAGCTTTGGTTTCGACTGAGATTACAATGGGGCATCAGAATCAAGACTTGGTGGCAATCGGTCCTTCTACTTCTTCTAGGTCAAATGGAGACAAGAAGAAGAAGAAGGCAAAAGGCCAAAACCAAGTCAACTCAAGTGTTGCCAAGGGCAAAGAGAAGGTGAACCAAGTGGGAGGTGTCAAGAAGACTGCTAAGGGGAAATGTTTCAATTGCGGTGAGAAGGGACATTTGAGGTCAACATGTTCCAAGCCCAAGAGGGCCGGAAAGAAAGGTAATACTCATGCGCTAGTTGTTGAAACTTGTTTAGCGGCGTATGCTTTCCATTCGTGGGTAGTGGATACGGGAGCCACTGATCATGTTTGTTTCACTTTACATGGGTTCCATCTAACCCGACAACTTAGTGGGAGGGAGATCCTCATCACACTGGGCGATGCTACGAGAGTGGCAGCTGAAGTAGTGGGAGAAGTGCAGCTATCTTTTAGTGATACAGTTTTAGTTTTGAGAGATATTCTTTACGTTCCTAGTTTTAGAAAGAACTTGATTTCGGTTTCTAAACTCTTTTTGAATGAATATTCTGTTTCTTTTAATAAGCAAGTTACTATTTTTCAAAATAATGAGTTTATTTGTTCTGGAACGTTGTTGAATAATCTCTATACTATTAACTGTGCACACCACTCACAAAATGCATCCTATAACACACCGACTATTTTTAGTAAAAGAAGCTTTCTTCGGATGTGAACGAAACACTACTTTGGCATCTAAGGCTATGTCATATTAATTTAAAAAGGATCCAAAGGTTGGTAAAAGACGGATCATTGGAGTCTCTCCGGGTTGAATCGTTTTCAACTTGCAAATCCTGTTTAGTGGGTAAAATGACCAAGCATTTAGAGCCAAGGGGAATAAAGCCACTAAAGTGTTAAAAATCGTTCATACTAACGTATGTGGTCCAATGTCAATCAAAGCAAGAGGAGGTTATGAGTATTTCGTACTTTTATCAATGATTACTCAAGATACTGATATATTTTTCTTATGAAGCATAAGTTCGAGACCTTTGATAAGTTCAAAGAGTTTAAGGCTGAAGCAGAAAAATATAGGAAAAAAAGCATCAAGTTTCTACGATCTGATCGTGGAGGCGAATACCTCATCGATGAATTTTTGAACTACTTATCAGACGAAGGGATTGTATTCCTGTTGACTGCACCCGGTACCCCTCAACAAAATGGGGCTACAGAACAAAGAAACAAAACTCTTTTAGAAACGGTCAGATCAATGATGAGTTATTTGGATCTTCCCAAGTCATTTTGGGATCACTCCTTCGAAACAATAACTTACATTCTAAACTTGGTGCCATCATCAGTTCTTAAAATTCCGAAAGAATTATGGATCGGGACCAAGCCCAGTTTTAGACACATGAGAATCTGGGGGTGTCCCGCGTACTTGTTAGACAAGGAAGCCGGTAACTTGGATCCACGTTCAGAATTGAGGCTATTTATAGGATATCCCGAATGAACGAAAGGGTGTATATTCTATGGCCCCAAGGATCAAAGAGTTATAATAAGTACATGCTTTAGATTCTTGGAAGAAGAATATATGAACAATAGGAAGCCCAACAGTGAGATTACCTTAGATGAATTAAAGGGGTCAACTCCTATATAGACTGTACAAGTCGACATACCAAGCGTCACACCTATACAACTAGAACCTCATTGTAGTGGGAGGGTTATGAGATAACCCGAGCGATTCTTGGGGACAGGAGAGTTTTTGGACTTGGTCCCCGGTGATAATGAATTAGACCCCTGGTCTCACAACGAGGCGATCCAAGACAAGGACGCAGATTCTTGTCAAACAACAATGGAAGCTGAAATGAGTTCTGTGAATCATAATCAAGTGTGAGAGCTAGCCGAACTACTCAATAGGGTATAACTCATTGGATGAAAGTGGATTTACAAGAGAAAAGAGGACCTAACAGAAGGTTGAGACCTTCAAGGCTAGACTTTTTTGGCAAAAGGATATACTCGTCGAGAAGAGATCGATTATGAGGAAATCTTTTCGCTTTGAAGCTATGATTAAGTATATCCGTATTCTCTTGTCGATAACAAGACATCTAGATTATGAAATTTACACATTAACCTCTACCAATGAAGTGTTCAATTTCATCTAGGTTGTGAAGATGTACTTATTTATAAGGAACTGTTAGTATGATCTTCTGTGATCGGGTATCACCACATTAACTACAATGTAATATGTACTAATATTGAACAGTTTGTAATAAATATATAACATTCATTCATATTTAAAGAAATAATGATAATAAGATTTATTATCATTAAATAAGTGATAAATTCAAATCTATTATATAAAGTAAAAGCGTATTTTCAATGATAACCCCAAAAAAATCTCCCACTTATATTCAAAGTCTTTTTTAAGTATATTACATCACGTCACATGTCCCACACATGTTCCTAATATTTCTCCCATTTATACTCAAAGCAGCTTGGCGACACACTTGACAACCATTCCTTTCACATGTCTCTGGAATGTATTCTGAGAGGCAGACACTTTGTGAAAAGATTAACTAGGTTTTCCTTCGATGCGTTCTTAGCCACCGCTTCATCTCCTCTCTTAACGATTTCTCGTATAAGATGGTATTTTCTTTCAATGTGTTTGTTAGCCTTGTGGGCTCTTGGTTCCCTTGAATTTGCAACTGCCTCCAGCAGATATTGCTAGGAAAATTTGGAACTACATCCAAGTCCACTAAGAAGTTCTTGAGCCAAACCGCTTCCTTCACTACTTCACAAGCAACTACTTACTCGGCTTCCGTGGTTGAGTCAGTGATGCATTTATGCTTCACACTCCTCCATGTCATGGCTACACTTCCCAAACTAAACACATTACCTGAGGCAGATCTTCGAAAATCTATGTCTGATTGAAAATCTGAGTATGTGTATCCCATAAGGATTAGACCGTCTGTTTAATAAACCAACATTCTATCCCGAGTTCTCTTGGATGCCTCGGGAATATTTTTATCTGCGCCTAATGCTCTTTCCCTAGGTTACTTTGATATTTTGTTACCATGCAAACAACAAAATAAATATCCGCCCTCGCACAACATTGCATACATAAGACTTCCTACTACCGAAGCATATGTATCGAAATGCTTTTCATGTCATCTATCTCTTTCTCGTGTCCTTGGGACACATTTCTTTCGATAGATGGATTTCATGCCTAAAAGAAAAAAATCTTTCTTGGAATCATGTATGCTAAAATTCTTCAAAACAAAGGTCTATGTATGAAGTTTCCAATATGCCTATCATCCTTTTCTAAATCTTGAGTAATCTTGATCCCAAGGATGTAACCGCTTTTTCCTAAGTCCTTCATGTCAAATTATTTTGACAAATATACCCCTTACGCCCCGACAACACCTTTATATTATCTCCAATGAGCAGAATATCGTCTACGTATAATACTAAGAATACCAAGGCACTTTCGACACACTTTCTATACACATAACTCTTGAACTCGTTTTGATCAAAATCATAAAATTTTATAACCTAATCAAAACATTGGTTCCAAGCACGGGATGCCTGCTTAAGTCTTGCATACAAGGTGTTCTTGGCCTTTTGCAATGAAGCCTTCGGGCTGTCGTATATAGATTTTTTCTTTAAGACTTCGACTTAGGAAAATTGTCTTAACATCCATCTGCTAGATCTCAAATATGCAGCTATCGACAAGAGATTACGGATAGACTTAAGCATAGCAATAGACGAAAAGGTTTCCTCATAGTCGATCACTTCTTTCTGAATGCGCCCTTTCGCCAAAAGTCTAGCCTTGAAGGTTTCAACCTTCCCGTCCGATCCTCTTTTTCTCTTGTAAACCTACTTGCATCTAATGAGTTTTACCCCACTAAGTGGTTCGACTAGCTCCCACACTTGATTATGATCCATAGAACCCATTTCAGATTTCAATGTTGTTTACGAAGAATCTGCATCCCTGTCTTGGATTGCCTACTTGCAGGACCAGGGGTCTGATTCATTATCATCGGGGACCAAGTCCAAAGACTCTTTCATCCCCATGAATTGCTCAGGTTGTCTAACAACCCTCCCACTATGATGAGGTTCCGGTTGTATTTGTGTGTCACTTGGTATATCAACTTGTACACTTGGTATTGGAGTTGACCCCTTTAATTCGTCTAAGGAAATCTCACTCTTTGGCTTTCTATTTTTCATATAGTCTTCTTCCAAGAACTTAGAATGTAAAATGAATACAATTCTTTGTCCTTGGGACTATAGAACATTCTCCTTTTTCGCGCCTTTCGGGATATCCTACAAATAGCCTTATTTCTGAACGAGGATCCAATTTTTTGGCTTTCTTATCCAACATATATGCGGAACACCCCCAGATTCTCAGGTGTTCTAAACTGGGCTTTCGCCCGGTCCACAACTCTGATGGGGTCTTTGTCACGCCCCAAATTTTCACTATAATAAACTTCTTACTTAAACACTTGAATAATTAAATTTAAAAGGCATGAACTAAAACTTTAACATAAGAAAAAGAACTTGTGGATTTCAGTTGAGGAATTTGTGGGAATTATGGGTTATCTGAAGTGAATTTGGACGCGTGAGACTCAAAACAGATTTTGAGACAATTTGGGGATTAAGTTTTTTTTTAGAAAAAAATACGCATATAATCTTTTGTACTTATCTTATATATGCATAGATATATGCCTATACTCTTTTTATTTATTTATTACCCTATTTAATTTAAAGAATGTATATATAAAGTTTATACATACGATAACCTATTGAAATTTTCTGGGTATTACATTCTACACCCCTTAAAAAAATTTCATCCTTGAAATTTAGTTACGTATTACTATTTATTATTATTAATATATATATATTCAAAACAGGATATTTCGCTTATATCTTGTCCTTGAAATTAAGAAACTTACCATGTGGAAAGAAGTCGGGGTATTCTGCTTGTATGTCATCCTCACCTTCCCTTGAAGCTTCATCTTTTTCCTCGTCTTTAGTTGCTCTTTGGTTGGCGTTCTCGGTCTGAAGACTCGCTACAATTTCCTCTGCTCGCTTTACTAAATCCCTAAAAGGCATGTTCCCGTATCCAGCAAATATACTACGTATTTCAGGTCGTAGTCCTTTCTTGAATTTCTTAGCTTTTTTTTCGTTATCCACCATGTGAGGGGAAAAAAGCGGGCCATCCGAGAAAATTGTCTTTCATATTCTTCAATAGTCAGTTCGTCTTGCTTAAATTCAAAAAAATCAGACTCCATCTGCTCCCGATAAGAATCGGGGAAAAACTTTTCCATGACGATTTCCTTGAATCTATCCCATGTAAGCACATCAAGCTCTTCCGTCTGCCTCGATCTCCAATAGCCTTCCCACCAATGGTCAACATCTTCGATCGATTGAACTCAAAGACATGACACACGCGTTGGTGGAGTCGTGCATCTAATTAGCCGTAAGATACGATCAAGAGCTCGAAAGCACTCCTCAACAAATGTAGGCCTGCCTCGTCCATTGAAGGTGGGGGCTTTATATTTACGGAATTTTTCCACGACAATGGCATTTGCACCTTGAGCCATAACCTACGCGCGCTCTAAGGTAGGTTACATTCTCTCATAACGTAGAAACAGTGTTTATACTAAGTGATTCTAAGTACTAAAATGTGAATACTCGTGAATATACTCAAAATGGGGTCACATTAATCGTGGCACAACATAGTCGGTCCTAATATAGATAACTATCAACGCAATAAAATAACATGAAAATTATGCACAAATTCTCAAATGGAAAAATGTAATCGCATGTACCTTACGAAGCTTGAGTGGTGAGGCAGTGATGGACGACTTTAAAATATTTTTAGAACTATTCAACTAATACACTTTGAACTATTTGAAACAAAAGGGTTTTTTTTCCAAGTCCTTAAGAACGTAGACCCGCTCTGATACCACTCTGTCACGAACCAAATTTTCACTATAATAAACTTCTTACTTAAATACTTGAATAATTAATTTTAAAAGGCATGAACTAAAACTTTAACATAAGAAAAAGAACTTGTGGATTTCAGTTGAGGAATTTGTGGGAATTATGGGTTATCCAAGTGAATTTGGACGCGTTGGGGCTTTGAGAAATTTCCTTTCTTCCCTCAAGATACAATCTTGAATATATCCAATATATTCTTTTTTTTTTTCAAAATATCTTTGAGGAACTCTTAAACCATCGCGGCCTTGAGATTGCATCTCGGCAGCAATACCATCATCATGTCTGCGTAACCATCCCAACTAGTGCTGGGGAATTAATTATCCGGATCTATTTGGGATGAATATTTAAATACAAATTTAATTATAACAATTATTATTAGCATGAATTAATCCTATATTAATTCAAATAATAATTCAACAACAAATCATGCATACAAGTTCGTCACATAAATCCTACGCATGCGGAATTGCTAGGAGTTTACGTGAACTAACCTCTTGGAGTGACAACCGTTGAGAAGATGGATCTCATTCACACGAACACACCAAAAAAGTCTTCTCAAGTATTCTCTCGTCCTTGTCCAACAATCCGATGGTATGGATGCTCGCGAACAATTAATAAAAAGAAAAATAAAATTATGTTGCACCACCTACGTGGATTTCTAATTTTTTCAACACATGGAATTGCATTGGGGATGAAAAATCCATCCCTTATTTATAATACTAGGGGGGGGACGAAAATTTAGGGTTATTGAGTGATTGGGAAATTTCCTTGCTTCTTCCTCAAGATACAATCTTGAATATATCCAATATATTCTATTTCCCAAAATATCTCCCAAATAAAATCTTTCTCTCCTTATGTTATGGTATTTTTCGAAAATATCACAACAAATAGCCAAGTGGGAGATTTCTTGAATTTAATGAGATAATCTTGTATTTCAAGAATACTTATCTTCATTCCATAACAAAATTCAAAGAAAATCTTTCTCCCTATTTTATTTGTGATTTTCGAAAATAATGAAAAATTAGGCAACAATAATTTATTTTATTTTAAACACCTTTTTCAGTTATTGGACTTTATGTTTGGGCTACTTGAGGGGTGTTTAGGAGAATTAAGATTGGACCTTCCAATGGACTTTGAATTTTCAATATTGAGCCACAATATTATTCAAGCCCATAAATATTAATTAATCCCACTACATAATTAATATTGCATTATCTATCTTAACCCATATTACTGTTAATATGGCTCACAGATATTATTTCCCGTGTTTAAGATTATCCAAATTATTAATTAATTTAGGCCAACGAAATAGCTTTATTTAATTAACATCTTTTTCTGGTTAAGAAACGACTCAACATTATTATCCATACCGGAAATTAATTCCACTTGCAAGATTTGGTATGATAAAACTTATGAGCCCCGAGGACAAATCAAATAAGACGTGCTTCACACGTTTCTTTCACCAGATTAAATCTTAGCAATCGTCGTAACCAATATCATTGCCCAAGATACAAGGTATTGAATCTCAATGATCCTCTTCCCATCATAAGTCAAAACAATGGCTATTGATTCCACACGATCCTATTTAAGGGATTCGAGATTAAGAAATAATGAACCATCGAGGTATAATTCTTCTATATTCATTCTTGAAGAATTTGTCCTCCTCCCCAGAGGTCCTGTTTCAAGACATCATAATGCACTAGTGCAATCTCTTGGTCAAGACAAGCCAATCCCAGCCTTGCACTTCAACCTTTCACGATGGTTTGTTCATTTCCATCCGGGTCGTGAATTTCGTACTTTTTTAGTTACAAAGAGACCATAATTTAATCTTTTGTGATCCGGTATCACTAAATTAACTACAATGTAGCACGCATCTTATTTATTGAATAAATATGCAAAGAATATATGTAACATTCAATGATATTTAAAACATCAGTGATAAATAATTTATTTCAGCAAATAAGATAGAAATTCAGTCTAGTTATACAAAGTAAAAACATACTTTCCAGTATAACCCCAACAACCAGGCAATACATATATAAACTACATGTTTGGGCAACAAACACCTAAACCGTTAATTTATTGAAATACATCCCTTTCTAGTGCGATATCTGGACTTATCTTCATTAGGAGGTGTAACTTTTATTAGTGTTCCATCTAAAGCTCCCAAACAGCCCTACAATATTGGTAAGAAGATAATTAACACATACAACTAGGAGTTAAAAAATTCATAGTAAGATGAAAACTTCATACAATATTTATATAACAATCATAATATGATGAAGTACCTGCAAATTTTTCCATCTCTCATCTTGACAATCCTGTGTAATAGGCTCTGGCTTCTTGAGTAAAATATGATGTAATCTCAAAACTGCACCTAGAACTTGATGAAATTGTTTACTCACGCTTTTTTTACTTACGCTGAGAAGTAGGCCAATTGTCCTACTTTTTGGGTGATGAGTCAAAGTATATGAACATTGCTACAACCTCTACTATAGATGCGTTCTTAGTGGGCTTTAAATCTCCGAATCCTTTTATCATATCACATAATATTCTAAATGTTGATCTATCCATACGAAGCTCACTAATGCAAGCAACATCTGAATCAAGAGTTAATTTGCACATCCATTTCATTCGGTCAATCCTTTTTTCTTCCTTTGTTTTGAATTCCCGAATGTTATTTCGAAGGTGCAAAGAAATAACTACATAATACATGGCAAACAAGAAAACCAACATATTGTTTGTTGTATGTTTGGAGAAGCAACAAAAAAGTCGTTTAGTTTACTATGTGGTTTGTTGGTAGCACGGACAAACAATGTTTATCATGTAATTAAAATATCCACCTCAATCAAATAGTGAGTGCTCTTGTAATTTATTTGAACCTATTAAACGCAAATTACTCCCTCTGTTTGTATTTCTCATTTACAGAGTGGTGAATTGAACAGAAGTTGAATAGAAGATTTTATCACTGGTTCACAAACTTTCTATACTTGTTATTTTACTTTAATCCCTAAAAATGTTTAAGACTTGGGTTCTTAAAATTTTCAGATCATAATATATGCTTCCATTAAAGCAAAAATACACAGCAATCCCTAAATATTACTTTGAAGCTATATATAACATCCAAAATAGAGATAAATGACATAAGAGAATACACATCAGTGAAAATAAATTCATAAATTAAAGAATTTCATTGATTAAAAGTAATTAACTAACCTCAAAAATGCTTGGATAGTTGCTGAAATATGGATGAGTGCCGATTGGGTTGAGAGGGAGAAATAATATTGTGAAGAAGAAATATACTTGAGGTAATGAAATGGAGGAAAATGACAAAAAGTGTGCGCCCTTTTGTTTGGTGTGGAATGGAGATGTGGAATGAAACTCTTTCCCCACAAAATCTTGAGGAATAGCTGATTCCTCTATATGGAGGTATCATTTACTACTACGGTATTAAAATCTCCAACCACGCATTATTATTTTATTCCTTTTCCATTCCTTGCTACAAAAAATTGCTTACCAAGCACCCCTGAATCCCATTTCAGACAAAATAGTATCCCACCTTGCGACATTTGAATCCCATCTCACAGTTCAAAGGATCCATTTTCCTTAACTCTTTCATTTCAAGTTTTATAGAGGAGATCTTTGTCATGGGTGAATTAGAGGATTTCCACAACTATTTTACAAATTAACAAGATACACTATTTACATGTTACAAAACGGGAGCAAGAAAGATATGTAAAGCGATAGATAAGAATGTTCATGAACATTTTATATAGCTTTATAGGGATTTCTCTCTTGAATATCCTTAATTAAAAATGTGGTTAATCATTGTTTGAATGTTTACGTACATGTTGAATTTGTTCATATAAGTTTGACACGCATCATATTATCTCTACTCTTAATCTTATTTATTAGCCACTAATATTTATTTTCTCCATTTGAATAATTTATGTACAGAGCTAGCCAAACATATTCTCGTTTTGATTATTTGCCTTAGGTTTAGCTTACATTATTAAAGCAAATCGTAGAATTAATGTTGCACTAATTATCAAAATAAATACTATGATCATAAAAAATAACTATTAAGATACTTGAGGATTTGTAAGTATTACTACTACGTTGTTTAGCAAACCCAAGCTCAACTATTCCTTCGTTTCATAACTAGCATCGTTTTATAAATTTTATACTATTAAATTAATTTAGAACATAAAATATTTGACACGTCCTCAGTCAATTTTATCGCACAATATTATCTCGTTCTAAATATGGTGTTTCACTCTATATTCCATAATCTAGATTAGTGATATGTGGAATGGACAAAAAATCCAACGAAACCATCATAACCCCCCTTCCATGTGTTAAAGATGCAAGAAGTTGAATAATCTTGGAACATAAAAAAGTGGCACAGAGGAATTGATCTGCAATTTTATATAAATGAACAAGGAGTGAGTCTCATGTGCATCCGAAAGCACCACTCATAAAGTAAGATTTTAGAAGTGTGCAAACTATTCCAAACATAAGCATGCAACTATGTTCTCATATTAACAATTGCACTTTTTTTCGTGTAAATAAATTGCACTTTTTAACATAATAAGTTGACGCTTCTAAAACTATGAGTCTTGGTGCGGTGCATCCGTGATCCATACAAAACCTAGACATGAACAAGAATCTTTTAACTCGAAAGAAATTCTGAATATATAGAGAGAGAGAAAAATTCGGAAAATTATTAGCTAAAATAATATTATGTTAACTTAAAATTTAATTTGTAAAATTACACACAGTAAGTACATTGTGCATCATAGAATTACAAAAAAAATAAAACTATAGGAGTATATCACAATGATATCTATATATCTTACAATTTTTTTTTTGATCGGGTATATATATCTTACAACTTATTAGTTAGTTATCTCACAAGCCAAAAGTAAACGGCACACCGGTAGCCGGAATCCAAGAATCTCCGGCCAAGAAATTCCCAACGGAAAACTTTTCCGGCCACATTTGCACTAGTTATAACATGGAACCCCGGCCACGTCACCCTCCCACCGGTACTGGCACCGCTTCCGGTATTCAAGTACTCCCCATAGTACAAAGTGGACAACGCAAAATTGCCGCTCCACGGCAGCCACCCGGCTGGGTCAATCGACCCGTCAATCGTACACTTCATGAAGACCGTGGTTGAATATTTCTGCCACGGCCTTCCTAAATAATTCCGGGTCGAAGCCGGGCCGGGTCCCGAGATACGCGAGTTGTGGATAACTATACCGGTGTTTTCATTCGGTCTTTTTTTGCCCTGGGCAGTGATAGTGGTTCTTTGATTGGACATAGGTGATCTTATGTGGATGTTGCAGTTTTGGAGGACTGAAACTGCGTCCCCGAAGATGAAGTCAACTGTGCCGTAGATATCGCAGTCGCGGTAGAATTGGCGTTGGGAGTAGACGTACAAAGTGTCTTGGTACCCCTTGAAGCTACACTTGTAGAATACGGATAGGTCCGACCCGGAGCGTAAGGCCACGGCCTGATGCTTTGCGGGTCCCGCCGTGTTTTCGAATGTCATGCCCTGTGCTATGAACCAGTCACCCGTAACAGCTGCAATTAATTAATGATAAAAATTTGTGTGAGACAGTTCTTTTTCGCAAAAAGAAGACCTACTTTTAATTAATTAATTTTCTTACTAGTTACTAACTAAATGTTGACATTTCAAGAAAGAGAAAAACTAGATGCTGACTTACTAAGAGTTTTTGACTTTATGAATTAGATGTTGAACGTTAAGAAAAACCAAACAAATGAAAGGGATCGAGAAGTTGAGTTAGGTAAAAGGATAAAGAGAGTCAAAGTATAGATAATCTTTTTAAACCAGCTATATAATTAATTAGTGTTAATTCCTGTGACTTTTGAGTACTTAAGATAGAAAGGCTGTAATTCGATCAATTTGCATGGTCTATTCTAGTTTGCAGCTTGAGATTATCGTGATGCAATCATGGGACTAATTTGATCTATAATATATTGATAAAAAATATAAGAACC